>JABXWE010017353.1:0-23182 GCA_014611495.1 Limonius californicus
AATGATGGAAGCCTATTAAATAGCAAAGTGTTACTTATACTGCATAAAAAGGAAGAAGTCACTTACCATTTATTTAATATTTAATAAATTTCACTGTAACTGGAAGCGATTTATCTGAGTAGCGAGGTCAGCATGTGTTCAACTAAATTCAACAAGTGACAGTGTTTTGACGGAATTGGCGGCAAATTGCTAAGATCGCATATTTGGGAAGGTTAGTTATACACAGTGCTACATCAATACGAGGATATACACCCGGAGTCAACAGTTATAAGGAAATACAGATAAGTTTTAATTAATTTTATTGTATAAGTGTTGAATTGATTATTGTGTTTTGTAACTATCAATTTAGTGAAGCCACGAATTTAAAAAAATATAACCCTGAGAATTTAAATTGTATGTATGCTATTATGTTTAAATCATTTTATGGGTGTAACTAACTTTATTAAAAAATTTATTTAAGCTAGCCGAGGTATATTAAATCAAAATTTACATTTATTTATATTTATTAAATTAATAATTATAATTCATAGCAATATATATATCGAACGAATCACAATATCCAGGATTCCTTTGCAGGTTCACAATCGCCATACAGAATGCAACTTTTCTCTAATTTAACGTATTTCTTACCGTTTCCAAGATACCAATGGTGAGAAATTCACCACCGTGTACACTATATTAACTATATTTGGTCTACAGATTACGTACACGAAGTACTAACCTCACGTCGTAGGACACCCTGTATATGTATAATATATTAAATGCTGTCTGGATTTTCTGCCATAGACGAAATATTTTTCTTGTTACTACGGGACATCTGTTCAACACTTTCCTGAAAATTGTTACATTGTTTTCCTAACCTTAGCTAAGAATTCGTCTGGGTATTGTAGTCTTTGGGTTGAATGGATGTCCTAATAAATCCGACTCTTGTTTCGCAAGAACCCTGAGGGTGAATTACTTTTTTCGACTGATAGAGACAATATAATGATGTCTATAAAACGAACAAAGAATAAAATACCATATTAAAACGAATAAACATTCTCTGCTGTATACTCATTTTTATCTCTTGGAAATGTTATAGGCTTCTATTCGTAAATGAATTTGTTGTTTGCTAATATATTATTTTTAGAAAGTGGTATTGACGTTTTCCACGAAAGGGCCTCAAAAGAAAATCAGAAAATGGAGGGTAGCTTTCCAACGCTTTCATTTAGTTTGTTAGTTTCAAAGCTGTTTATAATTAAATAACTATAAAATTGCAATTTGGTCGTTTTATTTTACGTTTCTAGTAGTACAGGCACTCACAAACGCAAGAGCACATTTCAAATTTGCATCACAAGCGACGCGGTCCCTTTATGTAAATTTGGCACAAATAAGCTCGGCGTTCTTAGCTAAGCTTTCTCCAAGTAACCAAGATAATTGTGGTTTCTCTCTGTAACGAGGCGAAGACTTAATCACATAATGCTAAACTCATTTACGTTTAAAACTAGTTAACTAACACAATAACAATCTTGCTGACTACGTAACTCAATACCTCTGCGTGATATACCTGAAAAAATATAAGCGCCTGTTCTATTTTCAGCGCCGAAAACATTTTTCTGCCCTTTTCCTTATTGCTTATATAGTTTTTAATAACTTCGCCGAAGCAATAAAAACTACAAATGTGAACTCCGTGTCTTCCATGTTACATTACGAAATCCCGGGTTAGAGAATTACTTTTCAGAAACTTTCGGGGAAGTGATTCCTGAAAGATGTACAAAACCAGATAAGTTTATTTTTCTCGTATACTTTCAAAAGTTGGTTATCTTTTAATCGCGCTCGCTTTTTGGCAAGAAATTTCGCGAAATAAACCAAAACGTATTTAAAAGCAAACTTTGGAAGGAATAATCGAGATACTGCATTGTTTGTAATAAATTTAAAGTTCAGACAATAAGGCGAGGATCCAAATGGCAGAATGCTACAACTAAACCCTTTCTGGCGAACTGCATTTCAACATTTCACTTTAGTTCAAACTAGACGTTCTTACTTTTGTTAAGAAGTAAAATCAACTAAAATCGTAAATACATTATATTCTGTGGAAAAAATATCTCATTTCCGTTGTATAGCATGGAGATAAAGTTCCGCGCAAACGTTATTATTTTGCTATTTAATGTTTTTTGGGAAAATCCTGAACACCATATTTGACATAAATGTGTGTTTTAAAAAGGCACTTCTTTACCAAAGTTTCTTTTCTGGGCTATGACATCAAAACTTTTTCTAACGGCAAGCCCATTTTTTTCTTTCTTGTTTTTATAGATCCTATCCTCAGCAGTTAAATGGCGATATAAAATAATTGTTACGCGATGTCACATGACTTCATAAAAAGAACTATAGCGGCTTTAAGTCAGGGGATCGCGCAGGATACTCAAACGGTCTCCGCCGTTCTTTCCATGGAATTATTTAAAATTGCGAAATTACAGTAGTAGGCCGAACACTTTAGACAATTTAAAATGTCGGATACCTTTAGAAACTGAAAGTATCAGCGCGGAAATTATTGAGCATACGAAACAAAATATTTACACACGCGTTGGTCAATGCTAACTGGTTAATGGTGGACAATTTGAAAATTTCCGTAATTTTATTTTAATTAAAAATAAATTGTGAATTTATTATTATCAAAAAAACAATTGTTATATGAGGTATCAAAGGGGGCGAGAAAGACCATCACAATAAGGAGAAGTCAAATGGGGTTGCCATTTAAAAAAATTAATGATGATGTCATAGATCAGAAACACAAGCTGACAGAAAAACAATTTCGGTGAGGAAGTACCTTTTCAGAAAACAAAATTGACGTGTTTTATGGTTTTTCCAAAAATCATTAAATAACAAAGTTATGAATGTTGTGAGGAACTTTATCACCACGCTGTATGATACGTTTGAGTTAAAAATCCTACACCAGTGCGCCCTGTATCTTGATACGAATTTGTGTGATACATATTCCAATACAGTAATGCTCTAGACGTAGAGAACTTACAGATTTAATTACATGCGACCTACTGGAACTATTAGTAGAATCTACGCATGTAACAGAATATAGAGGGTGGGCCAATGAAAACGAAACTGACCCAATTTTTCATATTTATCGTCATTTTTTAAACATTTCTCGGGCCGTCAATTTTTGTTTTGAGGGAGAAACTTTTTGCGTTTATTTTCAACCTTGTCACTTCAACCTCTTAGGAGTGGTGAGCTTCACCCTAGAATTTTAAAAGGGAAAGGAGGTTGAGTGATAAATCATTTTAATAGTCATTTTACTATCATTTTAACGCTTCCCAGTTTTTCAAATTCAGATGAGCAGTTTTCGAGAAAAAGCCTTTTAAAAATTCATGATTTTTCACTTTTAGCATAACTTCCACTAGTAATGTTTTATTGATTAAGAAATTTACTTTACTTTGATAGACGTTTGGATTTTTGCGAGGCTATAAGTGAACGGATATTTAATAACTCAAATTTGTTTTTCGGATGAGTGTTCGTTTTTTGTGAACGGGATTGTTAATCACCATAATTGTCGCTAGTGGGCTGATGAAAACCTACACATATTCCATAAAATTCACACTCAAAATCCTTAGAAATGGAACGTGTGGGCTGGAATTTATGGTGATCGCGTTGTTGGTCCTTTTTTTTCTACCAGCAAATGTGACAGGAGAAATGCATTTGGATTTTATACGAAATCATGTTGATCCAGCAAGAACTGCAATTATGGAACAAAATAACCCTTACAATGTGAATGAGTTGATTTTCTAACAACACGGAGCACCTATGCACCATGCTCTTGCTGTTCGTCAGTATCTGGACGATACATTCCATAGTAGATAGATTGGCCGAAGAGGAGTAGTGGAGTGGCCTGCGAGGTTACCAGATTTAACCCCTTTAGACTTTTTTTCTGTGGGGTCATATAAAAAGAAAATGTATAGCACTCAGCCAGAATCCCTACCACAGAAATGCTTGAGAACGTTCGAAACCGTTTTCTACAAAACTTTGTAATGAAGTTTCCGGAAAGCAACCGTTTCAGCATATGATAATTAAATGTTAGGTCTCTTTAGTTCCTGAAAGAGGTGTCTGCAACAGTGCAAGTGGAGTTCTAAATTGTGTTACCCCACGCACTCATCATCGCGTTCGATCACACTCAGGAGGGTACGCGTAGAGAAAGGGGACCCAGTATAATCAAAGACTTCAGCAAGGAAGTCAGCCGAGAACAGAATTACCAGTCTGCCAGAGAAAAAGGCAAACCGAACTTGAGACGCCGAAATATTGTCAGCCCTTGAGAATATTCCAGTTCGTTGGAGAATTCCATAAAATCCGCGTACCTGTACGGTGCCGTATTTATTCATTTTGTGGAACACTTCGCCGTGCAGGTTACCTTGACTTATATCCAGCAGGTTATGCCAGTTAGTGTCAATCAGGTTTACATACCAGTGAAATAAGAGATTAGAGGTCTTATAAGCCGGTCAGGGCAGGCTGATTTGACCTTCGATTTTCATATTTTTCCCGTAATTGGGAATTTCCGAACTAATTTAACAAACATTATAGTCGGTCAGGCCAGATTATAGGTATTTTAAAAATTAGGCATTAACAATTCCAGGTACTCACCGCACAGTTATATTTTATTTTACAATATTCTACGAAACATTTAAATTCATTTATGGTTGAGATTACGAGATCAAGAACGATTTTCCAGGACATTTGGTTCTAGCGACCCGTGGGTTATCTACGTCCGTTCATTGAACCAACGAAGCCACAGAAACCGTAAACAACTGCCCAGGCGGATTAAATTAACCATTACGCGTACCAGGTGACAATTTAATCTAATAACTGGGTGAACATTAAAACCGATTCCGATTAGTGATACATTGTGTTAAACCCATTTAAAACTAACTGCCAGGTGGGAACCATTTTCGTTTGTTTATGTAAATACAGACTACACCTGCACGCGGCCTACAGATGGAATGTAACTTTCGCCGTCCATTCAACCGAACTTCCGATTCCATCTAGGGGCGTACCGACCACGATTTTGCAGACATTATTATTTTCTTTATAACCTCAGAGTCAAATATATTTCTGCCTTTATTGTAATATTTAAATATAATAAATCCTGTTATAACCATTACTGTCTCTACGCATGTTATTACGAACTTCTGGCTTTGAGCTAAAACCAGGCAACCGCGCCCACGTGGGCGGACCATTACAACCTGTACTACTATGTGGATGCTGGAGGTAAACATTTCGAACATTTAATAAAGGGAAAGTTAAGATAAATTTCTTAGTCAATAAAACATTACTGGTGTAAATTAAGGTAAAAATGAAAAATCATGAGTTATTGGTTTTTGGTGGATTATTATAGGTATTTTCTCGAAAACTACTCATCCAAATTTGAAAAATTAGAAAGCGTTAATACGATAATATAATGCCCTTTAAAATGATGTATAACTCGACCCCCTTCCCCATTTAAAATTTTAGGCGTGAAGCTCACCACCCCTAGGAGGTTGAAATGATAAGATTGAAAATAAACGCAAAAAGTTTCCCCCTCAAAATAAAATTTGAACAGTCCGAGCGATTTAAAAAAAATTACGATATATATGAGAAATTGGACCTGTTTCGTTTTCATTGGCTCACCCTGTATTGAAACACTGTAACAAGAAACTTGTGGAACCGAATTTACCCCATTTATTTTATCAAAACGCAATCTTTGTCTAACTTTACCATAAAATGCAAATTAAAAGTCACGGCTTTTCAACTGCTGTATAATATACAGTCAGCATTGCTACGGAGCAAAAAGTTATGATTTGCGGTGTGTACCTTTTGTACTTTTCAAATCAAAACTTCGCTTTTGACTCGTCGAACGTTTATTACTTTGTACCTTCCTTCCACCTACCCCTCAGCAAATTTTCCGCGAGTTTTATTATTTCCTATCGCCGTTCGGTGGGTATAGAACACAGAATTATCGCCCATAAACACACGTGCGAAACCGTTCTGAACCAGAGAGATGAAGAGTGTAGTCGAACAAAAAGCTGAATATAATTTTTCCGCGCAATAAAGCTTCTATTAAATCTCGGTGCATTTTAACTTCAGCCTTAAATCAAATAGAGTTGTGCTCGAAATAAATTGCAGAGCCAGCGATCATCACTTTTAATGACATTCGTATTAAAACTTACTGCAAATGAATATTGCACTCGAATTTGCCCGAGATGCCATACAGGCAATGGATTGTATGAGTGCTTTAAATTAAAATATCGATATTTTATTTAATACGCAGGTAATTTGATTATAATATGTACCGTTCGTTGCAAGAACAGTATTCACCTATATATTAAATGTGAACCATCTTAACAGCCGCCTGTCCGACGATTTATTTAGGTAAATGGCTGAATAATATGAATTAATTCGTGAACACTATTCATAAACATACTTTACAGGAATAAATAATAGCAAATATTTAAATCCGCTAAAATTATCGAAGGTTATTCATTACAAAATTGTTAACTTTGGGAGTGATCTGTAACAACCCAGTCAAGAAAATTATGTTACGTTTATTTTTAAACTATATTACTACCTGCTAAGGACTAGACATTCTTATATACATACTTACAACATATTGAGAAAAATTACGCAAGAACCACGAAATTTTTTTGGTTAAAAACAACTCAAATTTTTAAGAACGCTATTTTTGCCATCACATTAAATTAATTTTGTTAAAATCACCCGCATTAATATTTCAGTGTTTGAAATACACTTACATATTACCTACAGAGGAAAATTTTGGACGTAGGTACTTTAAAACCAATCAAATAAATCCAGCAAGATAGGAAATATACGGTGTTTCACTTAAATTCCATTAAGAACAACTTATAAAATTCAAGAAAATATATACGGACTCTAACAAATATACCGGTCGACCACGGGATGAAGTAACAGCATGTAATTAATGTTTTGGTTTGAAAGCTATTATTTTGAAACTTGGAACTAAGGTATAACTTATAGATGCGCAACTTTAAACACTTTGTAACCTTAGTTTTTTCTTCCGGTTTGACAGGAACTTAAATCAAATTTTTATTTTTAGGTATAACTAACATCGTGTTTTTGCAATCGCCTTAATCGCTGCAAAATTTGCGATACATTGATATGTCACACTTCACTATTAAGTCGCTGAAATATTCAATTTTCTTAATAGCTTAAAATTGCCATTAATGGTATTTATAATTGATGTGTCTTAAGTTATATATATAATAATAGCTATTTTCTACATACGCTGCTTTTGTTGTTAACAAAAGAAACTATATTTTTAAAAACTTTATTTATTATTTACACGCAAATAAGTTACAAATCGTGGAAGAGATAATACATGTGTCGTCTTTGACGTTCAGAATTATTCTTACTTACAGAAGTTAAAAGTGCTATAAGCTAAACTTGCCAGACGCTGAGTTAATCTATTTATTATCTAATGTGATATGCTACCCAGCTCATCTTCTGTTGAATATGCATAAGCGTAATATATAACTCGCTAGTCGTATTCGCTATTGTCTGACTATAGACCCATCACAGCGCTTTCACTATTATACAAAATACTATCAAGAGTCATCACCCAATTACCTAAGAAACTAGATCATTATTATTCCAAAGCGCAATCCAGTTGTAGACCACGTACAACCTACCACCACCACCACCACACCGTCGAAATATCAAGAGAAAACTAAAAGAATGTAACCGCCCACTGCACGCAGCATTTGTCGACTTTGAGAAGGCTTTCGACAAAGTCAACACATGAGCTCTTAGTGGAGCACTGCAGAAATGCAGAACAGAATACAGATACAATTATTATCTGATACATAATATCTATCTATATAATATGTCCAATCCAGCTTCATTAAGAAACGAACCATATCCCCATAAGGAAAGGAGTTAGAGAAAGGGACATCTTATCGCTGAAACTTTTTATTTCAGTTCAGGAGGACATCTTTAAAGAACTAAACTGGGAGGAGGAAGGAATGAACATCTACGGAAATTTAAACAACCTGGGATGCTATAGGACGACTTAATGTTTTTAGCCAATAACTGCGAAGACTTACAAATAATGTTACAACAACTAGATGACAAATACAAGACGTAGGACTAAAAATAAATAAGAAGAAAATGAAAATTATTACTGATAGATAGATATACTCATAGAAAACGTCAATAAATACGTATATTTGGAACAAGAAATAATACTGACTGAAGATAACCAAACAATCAAGGTGAACAGAAGAATAAGAATGAACTGGGCTACATTTGGGTAACTGAGCTATATAATAAAAGACAAAGTATTTCCCCAACAAAGTATATAATAAATGCATTCTACCCGTCCTAACATATGGAGTTTAGACGTGGACATTTACAAAAAACAATGTCGATAGAATAACCAAAACCCAGAGAGCTATGGAACGAGCAATGTTAGGAATAAATCTCAGAGACCAACAAAGCAATGAAACGTAAGGAATAAAACAAAAGTCAATGATGTCGTCAACAGAATAACATGCCTCAAATGGAAATAGGCAGGATATAACGGAAGATGTACGGATAATAGATGCAATAACACAATAAATAACTAAAGGCCCAGGTACAGGAAAAGAAAACGCGCCACAGATGCTCTAAGTTGACGCCAGTGGAAGAGTAGAAGGTTTGGGATGGACGCGAACACAAGATAGAAACCAGTCGATAACTTTAGGGGAGGCTTATGTCCAAAGTTGGAATAGAAGTGTCTAAAATCGAGAGAAATAGAGAGATTTGTACGCTAGTTTTACTTTTACAGCCATGTATTTTTATACAATTTATCTTGGATATTACTATTGTTAGCACAATATTTAGAGCAGGGCTAATACTTTATGCAGCAATAAGTTCTTTATGTATAATGCAAAGTGATCATATATAAGCTGGAGATTTTTCCCTCACAAGTGTTAGTAATCTGTTAAACCTTCCATACATAACTTGATCGCCGTTCGTGCAAATTGCAACACAATTTTTTCAATGTATGATTGATCTGCATAAAACTCCTCCAATATGTTGATCAATTAGGTGCTGTAGCTCGTTCTTCTATTGGTTTATCAAACAATAGCTCAGTAACTACTGATAAACCATCGCAAAACCGTACATGCATACAAAACTTCGGGCAAAGCTGCTGATGCGTATCTTCACATATATCACCAATTTGCGTATGGTAGGAGTAATTGTACGGCCACATGGTAAATAATCAACCAGAAGAACTTTATCAGCTTCCCGAAACACTGTTACCTTTATTTTTAGGGCGGAGAACCACGATGCCGCCAATCCATACTCTGCCGTTTTAACTCTCGATCAAAGTGATGAATTCAGGTTTCATCTACAGTTACAAATTTTTTCAAAAATCTTTCCAAACCCGTGCCCAATAATCTCAAATTGCTGGCAGCGGTGAGAAACCTGGACCGCTTCTGATCAGGTGACGACATTTTCGGAATCCAACGTGCGCAGACAATTCATAGTGCTAATTTTCTCAACGCTTCCAACGGAACAGCCGTAATTCTCCAATCATTTAGTACCATATCATGGAATAAATCACTATTATTTTAATGTTAATGAATTGCAGGGGGAAAACAAAAATTTTTTGTATAAAATGTATGGTCAAAAGTGTTTCCTTTCAGGGACAGAGCTTCTCAAAGATTCTTTAAGAAGTGCCTAAATGTGGACAACTCAATTTACTACCTACTATTTGTTTCCATACAGCAGTTCCCAAAATTTATATTATAAACCCTGAGATAAGAGTTCTTTTAAAGTTTATGTTTGAAGTGTTACATTTGTGATGTTTCAACAACTTATGTAATAATATTGTAATATATTTTTTAAATAAGAACGGGAGATCATCTTTATTATGAATGCAAGTAAAGCAATATTTCCCCGTTTTTCAAACATAATATTTTTTTGTCGCGTCAATGTGGAGCTCAATTAAACCTCATAATAATATATAATCAGCCATGACATATGCGCTAAGCAACATGGCATGTATACTTACTGCATACGAACAATGTAAGGCTGAAGTTTAATGAGAATTTACACTGGATATCGGTAGATGCAGACATATGTTTTAAACCAACATTATATATGCACACATTTATAAACGACATCAGTTCTTAGAATATGGTACAAAACGATTGGAATTATGAAACTTCTCAGCATTCCAATTGTGCCTACATGAAATACTTGAATCATTGTTAAAAAGTTTAAGAAATGTGTTGCTAGTTTGAGAAATATTTTTAGTAATCTTATTGTAATAATCACAAGATGTAGTTTTCAAATAAAGAATAACTGCCAGTTGCCGGGTTTAAAGCAGAAAATCAATACATTTCCCTCTGAACTACATTTTTGTACGTAGTTTTACGATACTTAAATAAACATTAATAAAATAACTCTTTAACAAGTTACTTTTCATCTCGACACGCACTTCTGCCATTAGTACGTAGTAAAGTAGGGTTGCGAACACAGTAAGCACAACGAGAAGAGACATTATACATTTTAGTAGTCATATCAGTTCTTCAGAAATTGTAACCTTAAGAGTAAGGAGCTCGAGATGAATTACAACTGCAATTAGCGTAATGCGAGCCGAAATGTTTCCCGTTTATGTGAGAGGATAGTTAAACTGCAGTGAAAGCTCGTTATTGAGTTGTTCCCGTGCGGATAAACTTCAACGCAAGGAGAATTCGGAAGGCAATTGGCAAATGATCTTGAGCACTCAGATGAGCGGAATATTTGCGTATATAAGAATGATATTTTTCTGAGTTGTTGGAGAACTGGTTTATGTTTCTGTGGATATACTCCAAAGTTAAATTGAACTAGAAAGTATCTGAACGCACACCACGTCGGATTTTGTATTTAAATTTCCATACGGAGCTGTAATCACAGCTAAAGATTAATTTATATATACGTAGCGCAAGGGCAAAATTTATACATTTATAACTATCCTGTGAAGCATTATCTTGACAGTGTTGATTATCAGTAAATTGATATTGAAATTCATTTTTAATTTATATATGTGCAGGCTACTTTAGAATTAAAATTGCATTGATTTTAAAATGTATTTCATTACAAGCAGATTAGTTGGAGAAGCGGGAGCAAATAGAAATAACAACAGGTATTGTGGGTTCGCATAAAAGGTATAATTCCATTACCAATGCAGAATGAATAATAGACTTCTGCCGTAATAACCAATTAATAATGCTAAATGTTTTCCTTAACCATAAAAGAAATGCGCAAATTTGCAAGAAACAAAACAGCTGAAAACTGAAACACTTACTGCTCTTACTAAGAAAGCAAATTATCGGTTGAATTGCATACCAGACTATTTATCGACAGCGTAAGTCCCTTTCCTCTTCCGAAAGGTCAAGAATAGAATTAAAACTAATTAGCTAGTGGAGAAAGAATTAATTTGTTGAGGAAACCAAGCAAAATCTAAAATTTTGTAAAGCTAAAACGCACCATTTTCGTAAGAACAAAGACTGGAAAAAAAAGGATAATTAGAATAAGTACTGAGGTAGAAGAATTAAGAAATTTATAAGAAGCTGCTATAATTACATTTTTTACAACAATTTAGAATACAGGTTAATAATATAAACTAATATATCTAGGTAATACCGTAAATGCTATCACAACCTACTATACAGAGTATATCAGAAATAAGTACAAATATTTAAACCAGTAATAGAGTGGCTCAAGTAGAATTCAATGGTACTATTCATTTTTCAAAAATCAATAAGTTTATTTTTTTTTAATTAAAAAATCAAATAAAATTTTGTTCGAGAACTGCTGATGATACATAGAAAATGCATTTAAGCTGTAGAAGTTTATTACCTAATTGTAAAGTAAACCCAAAGTGGCAAACACGTAAAAACTTGTATGGCTTGTGATAAACTACGGAATTGGGAGGGGTCAAGATTTAATTGAAGCAGTTGGGCATTTTTTTTAATTAAAAGGCATTTAAGAATTTCATTTACCGCAAAATTAAATTTTCGCTTTTTCACTTTATCATAGGATATAAAAATTATAAACAAGTGCTGCTTCGTGCAAGAAATCTCCAAGCGCATAAAGCATTTAAAAAAGTACTAATTTATTTCAGAATACCCATCATTTATTTAAATCAATTTTAACATAACTGAAAAAGAACATAATAAACTGTTTACCTCAGAAGTGAAAAGTGGATCACAATAAATGTTCTAATTGACGACCACCACTGAGAACACAAGCTTCTGCACGTCGAAGCCTTGAACTACGCATCCTTGCGAAAACGATAGGATCTTGCCGAATCCTATCGGCAGCGTCTTCAATGCGTATCTTTAATTCCCCAACTGTGTTCACTGGCGTAAAATAAACTAATTGTTTCATGCAGCCCCACCAAACGAAATCACAAGTATTTAAATCTGGCGAACGAGCTGGCCATGGAACAGGTACGTTTCGTCCAATCCACCTTTCAGGAGTTATTATTTAACCATTTCCTTACATCCCTAGCATAATGAGGCGGAGCACCATCAAGCAAAATCCACATGTTACGGCTTGTCTCTAAAGATACTTTTTCAAGCAATTCTGGTAAGACTTCGTTGAGAAAGTGTAAATACAGAGCTGCATTTAAATGAGCAGGTAAAATGTATGACCCAATAAGGTGACCACCTACAAGGCTTGCCCATACATTTAGGGAAAACCGTTGTTGGAAACTGTGTTCCACTATTTCGTGTGGATTCTCATCTGACCAAATGTGGGTATTAAGAACAATACACACCCCGTCTTGCGTAAATCCTGCCTCATCAGTAGATAACAAATTAAAGAGTAAATTTGGTTGGTTGTTGCACGTTTGAAGAAGCCATTCACAAAAATCGTGCCTACGTACATAATCCGGTGGTTGCAAACCTTGAACGCATTGAACGTGGTAAGGGTGTAGTCCCTGATCCCGCAAAATCCGCAAAACAGTAGAATGGGAAACGCCACTTTGTAACGCAAGTGTTCTAGTGCTAACCTAGGAGTTTCCTCCACTAATTCCAAGACATGCTGTTTTACATTAACAACCCTTTCTGCTCTTTAACGACCGCTATGATGCTTTTGTGGTTGATACGTGCCATAATCCCGTAAATGTTGGACTGTTCTAGTAAATGTACGGCTTTTTGGAATGCGGCCCTGAGGATGTCGTTCTAAATACATTTGCCTTGCCCTTAGAGCATTTCCTTGAGCTTCCCCGTAAATAAGAACAACATCAGTAAGTTCAGTGTTCGTAAAATTTTCCATTTTGGTAGAAACACTGCTTGCCAGCTTCAACAACAGACTTAATAGAAATTACTGACCTACCTAATAGTATTGGTTTGTGGCAGGTGATAAGAAAGTTTATTGCACTTCTACCTTACTCTCCTTTCCATAACATGTCTTTCAACTCAAATTTTTGTTATTAGCCTGCGGTACTCAAACAATTTTGGGTGAAATTTTCAATTATAATTTTCTCATTTCTTGAGGGTCCCATTGCCAAAGAAATGTTTTTTCTAGTTTGTATATATTGTAATCTACCATCGGATTTAATATTTGTACCTATTTGTACACCCTGTATATATGTTAATTGTTTCTTGCCTTACTTCGTTGAAACTCATATTTCTAGTTTAGTAATAATAATAGACTCAATTTCAAGAGGATTTACTTACTTTATAGGTATTAAGTAACGTAGGTATACTTGTATTCTGTATTAATAATGTAACCTTTTGTAGTTAGCGCAACAGCACACTGGATCTTTATCATCACAGAAATGTAAAAAAGTTATTACATTATTTGATGTCAATGCATGCTTGTGTTCTAATAAGTGTTTAACGTAGTTAGATTTTTTTTTTTTGAATTTATATGAGCGTATGCGTACTTTGTATTTGATATCAAAGTTTTTAATTGTTTGACCTACGCAGACAAAATTACACTGTGAACAGTTTAATTTGTAAATACCTGATTTTAATCGTTAGTTCTATCATCTGCGGTGAATAAGGTGTTGAAAGTGTTCTTTGTTGTTCTATAAATTACATTGAATGTACTCGTTTTGCTTATAATTTAAGCAATTTTCTCCGATATATCACAGAAATACAGAATTGAAATATATTTAGCACTTTCAGAGTGGTCTTATGAATATATTCTTTGAATTGCTAATTTATAGTCTTGCGTTTTAATTACTGTGTCTATCCGTTTTTTCTTGTATCCATTGGTGGGTGAAATTTGTTTAATAATTGAAATTTCTTTGGTGTCATCACTGTTACTTAGAGGAACTGTTAGAGCTCTATGTATCAATGACCTACAGGCTGCTCATTTATGTGTTTTATGGTGACATGAGTCCTGTGGTATTGTGATATCTGTTTGTGTATTTTTCTATAAATAGAGTATTCTAGTTGGTTTTGGGAATTAATTTTTATGTTTAAGTCTAAATAATTAAAACATCTGTTTTGTTATGTTTCTAATGTAAATTGTATTATTATTGTATATTATGTTATAGTGTAGAGCATTAAAAAACGTTAAGAAATCACCAATAAACTCAAATGAGCTATTAAAACATGCTAAAATAGCATCAACGTAACGGAACCAAAAAATAATTTTCGAAAGATTGATTTGATTCAAAAATTCGATCGTCTAAATGTTCTATGATCATCAGGTATTTACAAATTAAACTGTTCGCAGTTTGATTATGCATACATCATCATACAGATCAAACAATTAGAAATTTTTATACCAGATGCACATACGCTCATGCAAATACAAACACGCAGAAAAATATAAATAACAATTAATATGTAATATAACTACGCTAAACACTTATTAGAACACCTATGTGATGATAAACGTAAATTGGATAACTCGGGGCCTTTCAAACACGCAAAGATATTTTAACAAATACACCTTGAATGAATGACCAAATTGAACTCTACCTTTCTACCACTAGGTACTGGATGTTGTGGAATAGAAGACCAAAACCAAGACCGAAATCAAGAACCAGTGTGCTGTTGCCCTGGCTACAAATGTTTACTATATTAACTGCTTTTGAAAATGACATATAAAATGTTGAAACACATATAAAACACAAAAAGTAAATAAATCCTGTTGAAAGTGAGTCTATCATTATTATTAAAATACTATGCATATATTTAGAAATTCCTACTTTGACTAAAAAATGGCAGTAGTTGAAATGTAGAGCTACGATACTGCACCACTTCCGACAAAAGATTTTATACATACATATACGCATACATACAGAATCCTAGCATTATCCGGAAATTATTAATAGCGTAATAGACGTACAGGAATGAACTACAAAAGTGAATAATAACAAAGACCCCGCTTAATATTATTCAGAAACATATGATTTTTTATAGTATGGATCATATTTCCCACCAATAAAATAGTTTATGAAGTCATTCGCTTGGACCTTCTGGAAAATTCTGTTAATGAATACTATGATCGCTTTTCCGTATTTTTTGTTTACAACCTTTAAATAACTTTCACATTTGTCATCAAAGCTAACGTCATTGGAAAGGAAATTTCAGAGGAACAATAAAGATATAGTGAACTAAGCTAGTTAACTATCAAAAAAACTTGAAAGAATGATATCTTTCCACCAATCATAGTTTGGTAGACTTTGGATATGTTTTCTTCTACTGTTTTCAAATGCAAATGCCGTTGGTTTATCCTTGTACTAATTATTTCTAGTGAAAACCACATATTCAGATGCCTAAGAAGCCTATAGCAACATTCCTGCTTTCAAGCTTTGTAATGTACTGTTTGAATTGGATATCAACCATACCGTATCAAAACCTGGACAAGGTGGAATTTCTAAAAATCACATAAAACAGACTCTTAAAAATAGAAGAAATAATAGTGCGCCATGACGGTAGATATAGAAAAGGATACAGTCTATGCACACTACTATTTGCTAACCTCTAAATATATATAGCAAAATAGAAAGATAATAGAGTATAAACAGGAATCGGAAATAACAATGCAGAAAAAGTTAGCTTAATATTCATATGTGACAAAACCAAAATGGATCTATATGGAGGTCTGTCCTGAAACCTACAGTTTGAAGCTGAAATAATATTAACAAATAATGACTGTACCAATGAAACAACATTTAGCAGAATAAAAAATTTTGCTAGAAAGGGAAGACTTAATATATACAATCCAACAACTACAGTAACAGTGGCAACTAGACCAGAAATTAGAAGATCGCATGTGGTGAAAATGAAAAACAATATGTGGTAGAGTCCATGCAATAAATCAACGGATACTAGATATTCATGATTTAGGTACGATAGTTGATAACAAAAGAGAGCTCTGATATGGGCATGTAAAGTTGATGAAAAATAGAAGCCTTTTGGAAGCAATTGTATAAAGAAAAACAAGAATGAATATTGCATAGTATGTCAAAATCCGGACGGAAAATAATTCAATAACGGCAAATATTTGTTTATAGAAGATTTGTACCACAATTAGTAAAACATTTAGTCACCTGTGAATATACGTAAACGAACCAGCTTATGCATATTTGCTTCTACAGTAATGAATCTAAAGATCTGAATAATTAGTTAATTTAATTAAGCAATGTTTTCAACACCAACGGATTACATCAAACCCATATAATAATTTTGTAGAATCAATCCTACTGGAATAATCAGACGAATGCTTGCAGTTTTAAGAGGTTTGGAGTGGTTAATTTTCATCTACAGGAAATCACTGAAGGACGACTCAAAAGGCAGAACTAAAATAAAGGGAACCTAACAATGAAATCAAAAATGTGAGTAGACGCTATACACCAACTATAGAGACAAATAAAATTCTCCAGGGAACACGTTTTCTATATAGTTGTCTCAAACCCATTCGCTTGAATGGAAGAAGAACTTTTTAATTAGTTCTAATCTTGCTGCAGCATATATTAGTACGTAAGTTAAATACAATTTACTGGGAGTTAAAAACTGAAAATGTTGACAAAATCAATTAAAAAATGTTTTTTAAATCATAATTAGCGGAGAGTTAATATATCTTTTAAATTTACATTAAATATTTAAAAATTAACTGCTAGACTAGACGACAACCTGAAAATGATTTTCCTAAGAGATATCCTACTACTCTGCTAATTGCTAAGAGCACACCTTTAGTTTTTATCTGACGTTTAGTTCAATAATAAAAATTAATAATTTATTAAAAGATATGACCTTTCGTCAAGAATTTTAAACTTAACTTAAAAACTTAAAAAACTTAAAAGGTTCTGAACCAATTATTGCAATTAACCTTTAAAATATCAGATTTAATGTTCAACATTTTATTTTAATTTATACTCTAGGCAGTAGTAAAGTATACTCTCAAATTTTCTCCGAACATTTTGGAAGGTTCGTTGGACTGAGGCTGATGATGATTTTTTCTACGATCATGTTATAAATGACACTTTTTGACATTAAACAAACACATGAGAAAGGTCTATTTAAACACGGCATGAAATAATAGTATATTATTCAACGTTACCGAGGCAATAACTCACGAGGATGTATTCACAGCACAAGCCGCAAGCGAGTGCTGTAATCATCCAAGTGAGTTATTGCGATTACCTCTAGCCGAATACAATACTTTATCCACGACTAGTAAATTGGGTTACCACTATTCATATTTTTTATTTTTCAAAAAAATCCTTACATTTGAAAATTCGTGACACATAATATTTCGAACAGTGTATTTATTTGCATTGTCTCTAGGTTGATTTTCCTAAGTTATAATTACGCGTTTGTAATTGTGTGGGGACTAATAAACATTCTGTTTTGTAATCGGTTACAGAGTGTTGAATAATGAGTTATAACTATCGCTAAATAGTTTTTTATATGATTATATGGCTATAAGGTTAGTAGAGAAGTTACGAACTTTATTTATCACTTATATCATAAATAACTCTTTCATAAAACGAAGTATAATGGGATCAAATCTGGAGATCTTGGAAGCCATTCTAGTGGTTCGCTCTCATTCACTTTGAATAAAATGGGGCACCTCCTCACCATGCCGTCGCTGTAGAGGCCTGGCTAGACCAACATTATCCAAGACAATGGATTGGTAGACGACGACCAATAGAATGACCACCAAGCCCTTCAGACATGACCCCAATGCTTAGAGAATAATGTAACTAATTTTGAACATTTAATCTAATATTTTTAAATTTTAATTACAATAATTGGAGTTTTATTTGTTATGTTTCTTAAATGAGTCGGGGAAAAAAGATTGCTACTGCTGAATAGCATTTTCTAATAGGTTTTTATTTATATTTTGGGATACCTAGAGAACTAGCAGTTGAATGCTGAAGGTTTACTTATTAGTCATTACGATTCCCCCTCCATGTTCAATACTTATTTTACTTCCAGAGGTATAACACATTGTACGTTTTCAAATTGACATCCTGTATTGCAAATTTTTTCATATATTGAACTTTAGCGCTGTAGACTGACCATTTGCAATAAAATACATATAAACCTGTTTCTAAAAAGCTAAAACGTCAATTTTCTATTTCATAAATTTTTAACCTCAAACAAGTTAAAATTTTCTAGGCAAAAAAATTATACTCATCAGAAGGTGTTTGTTCTATAACGATATTTTCCTACAGCAATTTTTTTCAGGATTCATCGGCTTTTTTACCTAGCTGTTTGGCTGTATATACGAAATCTTCTAAATCGTCATTACGAGGCACAACTAATATAGTACATGTCTTCTTATTGATCCTGTAAAGTTCTTTATCCTTTGTCTTAAAAATCAATCGTGCATATCGCATTCAATATAACAGTAGGTATACCAGTATATCTGCATTTCCGAGGATGTATAACGATATTCACATATTGCAAAGGCATATGGGGAAACATCCTGCAGAAAGTTTTCTGAATTTGGCATGTAGCAAAGCAATCAAAGCATCGCGACTCGGCTAACTGAACCAATATCAATATTTCTTCAGAGTGTCTTTTCCCCTTATATGTGAATAAGTCGGGCTGACTGCGTTACGTTTCTTTCTATTTGTGCAGCTTGAGGTATAAGCCCGGCAAATCAAAAGATAGTTGTATTGCTCGATTTCTGCCGACTCATGACGCTGCCATCTTATTGTGGACGCCGAAGATACGGGGCTTTAGCTCGGTCGTCATCGAAACTTTCAATGTTTGCGGAAAACCACAATAAAAGTGCAATTGGATACTGACCGCATTGAATGCAGATTATGAATGGTTTCGATATCCGCAGAGCTTTATGAAACGAAAACCTATAAATTTTTAAGCTCTTCTGCAATTTCATTTTTATAGGGTTAGAGGAAACGGTATTACAAGATGGTTGTCAAGGTTTTTCTACGTGCAGTCGCGTGATCAACGAGTCTGGAATTTTTAAGCAATAAGTTAAGTGTTCACATATAGCTTAAACAAGAAAATTAACATTAAGTTGTTAATTGCTAATGCTACAATTGAGCAAAACAAATGCTAGTTGGCAAATATTCACATTGGTTTAACTTTATAGATATACAGCTTGATTATTACAATATAATATATTGTAATAATGGTATATATTATATACCATACGAATCCCAGAAATGAGAAAAGAAACTAGGAATGTACTTAAACCCCAATTTTGTTTGCCCCAAAACATGAATTATTTTAATTCCAGGGACAGTAACACTTATAGATATCAACAAATATTTAAAACAGTTAAAGATAAATTGCGACCGTTCACTGTAGATTCTAGAAGTATCATTTTTGCACATTCTATTTTTCATATCCTGTTCGTAAATATTATTTCATTCTATTCCTCAAAGTTTAATTACCTAAGGGAATCCTGAGACGACCTGGAAACTAAAAATTAAAAGTAAGTTTTAACATCGACAAACCATAGGTATATTCGTTTACCTATCCGGCAGGGTACTTAAGACCGTCTATAAAACGAACTGCCGCCAATTTAAAAGGCAATACATATAATATACAATAAAGTAAATTGGTAACAGTCTAGGCGTTGATCTGTATGTGAGAACATCAGATAAATTTGGAGATAGGAGTTGTGTGCATTATATCCTAAAAGGAAAGATTTTTTTACCTTGTTTCAGTCTTGGATATTTTGTCCACCAGTTAGAAAAACCGCAATTAGAAAGGCCACTTATAGATATAGCTACATTGACAATAGCAAACGCTAATTTTAGCTTGTTTTAAGTGACTTTAGTAGCCCATTAAGAAATACTAATTTGTCTTACGTTACATTTCGCATCCTGTATGGTAAAGTTCTGTAAACACCACCCTTATGGACAACAAAAAAAAATTGTTGTTGTTATTATCCACGCTGTTGTGTCTAAAGTAATACTGTGAAGAAATATCCATGCTTGGATAATTTGCTGTTTATAAAATAAATTACATTTTATGTACATATCTTAATCAATATTATACCGGGTGGCCATAAATATCTGTAATCCTGGTAGCCATGGAATTAGCTACTTATAAATGTTGCTTAGCACTAGATGAGTTCATTGCGTATTTCCAAACATTAGGAACAAGGTTTATTTCTGGCGGGGATTTTAGCGCAAAACATTACCAGTGGGGCTCCCGATTGTGCACCCCTAGAGGCAGAATTCTGCAAACTGTTACAGCCGAAGAACACTATAATACCGTATCAACAGGCAAACCTACCTACTGGCCGTCCGACCCGCAAAAAATACCCGATTGCATAGATATATTTATTACCAACGGTATCGCCAATACAAATATGATGGTGGATGAAAATTTTGACTTATGTTACGATCACTCGCCAGTTATCCTAACCCTGAGCTCATCTATTATACTAAAAACAAAAGCTCCGCAATTACATACTCACCTTACCAATTGGGATGAGTTTAGAGAGACACTAGATAAGAACCTTTCTTTAAATGTTTCTTTAAAAAGCAACGAGGATATCGAAAATGCTGTTGAAGTACTAACTACTACCATACAAAACACGGCCTGTAATGCTACACCAACAGCACAAGCGCAACCAACCAAACGTTATCTTCCCGATGTGATCATGGATAAAATTTCTGATAAAAGAAGATTACGCAAGATATGGCAAACTAGACGCTACCCAGAAGAAAAACGAAGGTACAACAACGCCTGTAGAGAATTAAAGAAATTAATCAGCGATTACAAAAATGAAGCCTTTACGCGTTACCTTGAAGGTCTTACTGCAACGGAGGCTACTGACTATTCTTTGTGGAAGGCCACCAAACGCCTCAAACAACCTCAACAAACAATTCCTCCGATCCGTAAGAACGATGGAAGCTGGGCCAAGAGTGACTCTGAAAAGGCAGAGGTTTTTATAGAGCACCTAGGTAAAGTCTTCCAACCAGATGAAGCTATCTCAGCAACAGAACGTGATGAAATACAAAACCTCTTGGACGTACCCCTACAATTATCCTTGCCGATTAAATACCTCTCATATAACGAGGTCAGGAAAATGATTGAAGGCCTGAAAGACAAAAAATCACCTGGGTATGATTTGATTACTGGACGAGTCCTAAAGGAGCTACCAAATAAAGGGACCACGCTGATAACACACATTTTTAACGCCATACTAAGAACTGGCTACTTCCCTGCACAATGGAAGATAGCCAAGATTATCCTAATCTTAAAACCAGGAAAACCAGCCTACGAAGCAACATCATACAGACCGATAAGTCTCTTGCCTATTTTAAGTAAATTATTCGAAAAGCTGTTAATGAAACGCCTAATGCCCGTACTACACGAAACAAAAATAATACCGGAACATCAGTTCGGGTTTAGAAAGCAGCATTCGACGATCGAACAAGTACATCGTGTGGTACATTACATAACTGCAGCGTTCGAAGCAAAACAATACTGCCCTGCCATCTTTATCGATGTTAGTCAAGCATTTGACAAAGTATGGCACGAGGGACTTCTTTTGAAACTAAAGCAATGTCTACCGGATACGTTTTATGTTATACTAAAATCATATCTACAAGAAAGATATTTCCTGGTCAAACATGAAGAAGAGATGACAAAACTGGCAGAGATAAAAGCGGGAGTTCCTCAAGGAAGTGTCATGGGACCCCTACTATATCTTATATTTACAGCTGACCTGCCCACTGACAACAATGCTATGTTTGCCACATTTGCCGATGATACGGCTATTCTAACCACCGATGAAAACCCAGTTAGGGCAGTACAAAAACTGCAAAACAGTTTAGATCAAGCTCAAGAATGGTTTAAAAAATGGCACATAAAATTAAACGAAACTAAGTCTGTATATGTTCCATTCGCAAAGCGAAGAGGCATATGTCACCATATTGCACTAAATGGAAAGGAAATACTACCATCTGAGAGTGCTAAGTACTTGGGTATTCATATAGATAAGACTCTTACATGGCGAACTCATATTTGGAAAAAGCGACTACAACTGAATTTGAAATTTAAAAGCTACTACTGGCTGTTAGGCAGAAACTCCCAGCTTAGTCTGGACAACAAATTGTTAATATACAAAGTGATTTTTAAACCGGTTTGGTTGGTATTACCAACGCTGAAATAAACATCGGCCTTAAAATAAGTACAATAAGAAGTGAAATAGTGCGCGTAAGTGAAAAATACTTAGAGAAATTACAAGTGCATCCGAATAGTCTAGCGTTAAATTTACTTGACAACAGTGAGGACAATCGCAGCCTTAAGAGATATTATACCCTAGATTTACCATATACAGGGTGTCCTTTAAATACCTCAAAAGCTTCAGGTAGCACTCTTCTGTAAGAAATACAGTCCTCAAAAACACTAACACGAACTTCCTATAGTGCTTAGTTTCCTCACACGAGACACTTACAGAATATTATACTTGGCAACGTTGACGATGTCTTTGCATTTATTGAGAATTTAATTAGTAGGCCGACATTACATGAAGCATTTTGACAAATGTCGAAAAACAAATTTTCTACTTTTCATCACAATACCACGGCCTTGCACTGTTGTCAAATGTAGTATTTACGAAATTTATCATTTTTAACAGTACTTCCAGAAGAGCAACTAGAGCGTCAACTCAATATTAATCTTTACATAATCAAGTGATATGAACTTTAACACTCTCGTACAAGAAAACTAAGCTCCAAATACCTACTTTT
>JABXWE010017362.1:0-15575 GCA_014611495.1 Limonius californicus
CATATAACAGACCTTCCAAAGGTATTCTTGTTTAGTTTAAGGTATGATTAAGACATTTAACAATTATCCAACAATAATAACATTAATATAATATAAATATCATGGCAATATATATATATATATATATGTACAAGAGTAGTTGGCGAAAAAAACGACGAAAGCTTTACACGGCTTGCTAGAAGAAGAAGGGAGAAGAGTCAAGAAAACGAGACAACTTTTTCACAGCATAATAGCAACTATTGTACTGTATGGTGCTGAAATGTGGCCGCTGTCAACACCAGTTAGGAATAAAATGAGAACAGTAGAATTAGACTACATGAGGAGGTGTCTACGTGTCACAAGAAGGACTCAGGAAATCTGAAGAAACACGGGAGTAACCAGTTCAATAACGAGAAAATCGGGCAATTAATTGATATGGACATGTTCGAAGAATGCCAAAAGACAGATGGCCGAAAATAGTCTCCGAGGGGAAAAAGGAGAAAAGGTAGGCCTGCGCTAGGACGGGAAGCAAACAAAAAAATGACAATAGAGGAGACAGGGAGCTAATGAAACAAAAGACGGAAAACCCGAGGAGGTAATAGCCGAAGAAGAAGAAAAAGAAAAAAATCAATCCAAATTAAACTGATTCTAAAAGAAATTACAACATTGCAATCTTATCTGAGTGTCATTTACATGCGGATAGTACATCAACGTAACACATTTGTTTTTAGATTTCTTTGATTTACATGGAGATTCTCATACACTATCGTTAACACTGCTAGTTTATTTTCCATTTTCGTAATCATTCTGGGTCTAAACCCAAAAAATTAACAAAATTACTTTCGTTTACTCAAGAAGTTTCAAAGCTTCGAAATATTTTTGCAGACAGTGGTCTTCTAATTAGATATCACCTAACATATATGCTGGGGGCTGCAGCCGCATTTCTGCGAAATTCTCAAAAATAAGCAAGAAATCTGTTTTCTGGTTATTTAAAAACAATTTACTAAACATTTTAGAAAATTGTCATCAGTAGGCAACAATGATCAATTTTTAATATAATTAAAGAGAAAGTGATTTTGGTTACTATGCTGTATGTATGTTGTGCATTGCATCAACCACATTTTGAGGAGGACAACTTAGCTGACCTACCCTGTATATAAATAATATTAAAATGAAGGTTGAAATTATTTACAAAAATTAAGACTACTGTACTTGGGTATCCTATTATTTCTTAAGTGTTAAATATCCTTCAAATATTAAAATTAGATTCTTTTAAGTATCACAAAATATACTTAAACTCATTTCCGGTTTTGGATATTTTATTAAAAGATATGTTATCGACAAACAATGTAATTAAAAGCGTATAAACATAGTACTCATAAAATGAATGTTTAAGAGCCTTTTTTTCTAGTTTCCTGCGAGTCTAAAACTATATTTCTCGATATTAGTATAGAAAGTAAAACTTTATTATAAAATTGTTAATAAGGACAACATCATACATATGAATGAAATATGATGACTAAACATCTTGTTAAAATAGAAATTGGTTGTTAAAACACAATCATAATTAATGCAAAGCATTCCCAAAGATCTCGTATCAGATAAATCTATATTACAACTCTGAGGTTAATTCAAGGCATCCTGCGATTTATTCTCGTGAATTAGTTGACCTTTATGGGTCTTTTAAGTCCCGCGACCTTTCATACCAGGAAGGATAACACAAGAAGTACTTGTTTTATTGCATCCAAATCGATCGATTTTAATGGAGGAGAGCGTGAGTCACAGTTCAGGAGGAACTATATTGTGAAGAATTCTTTGTTCGAAACGAAAACTTTTAATACAGATATTATTTATATGAGAGTTTTCAGATTTCCGCCTTTTATTTGTTTTAAGTGGCCGTGTGTTACGTGATGTGTTAATGCAGCTTACGAAATAATTGAGCAAACAATTAGAAGGTTGATTTAGCCATTAAATTAACACTATTTGTTTAGAAATCGGATAAATATTGAAATATTTGTTATTACTTGAGGTGCAATTTACTTTCTGTTGGAAATTTATGCTAATAGAAATATCTCCAGTGTTATTGACCATATTATATCATTAAACTAAACGATATGTATTTAAAACAAGCATCAAGACTTTATAACATGGTTTTTGGATTCGTCAGCAAATACTTTTAATTCTTTTTAAAACTCATAAGTTTCCATTACCTTTTAGCCCAATATTGTCTGACGTCCTCTTATATCCAGGATTCAGATAATAAATAGTTCAGTACAATCTACAGCTGCTATATTTTAATAGGGGTTACGAAAGTTTTGAAGGGTATTTACATAAATAGAAGATTTAAACAAATTTGTTTATACACTCAAAATCCTCAAAAATTAAACATGTGGGCTGGAATTTATGGCGATCGCGTTGTTGGTCCTTTTTTACCAGGAAATCTAACAAGAGAAATGTATTGGGATTAATACGAGATCATGTTGATCCAGCAATAACTGAAATTATGGAACAAAAAGACCGTTACAATGTCAATGAGGTAATTTTTGAACAAGACGGACCTCCACACTATGCCCTTGCTGTTCGTCAGTATTCGGACGAAACATTTCCTGGTAGATGGATTGGCCGAAAAGGAGCAGTGGAGTGGCCTGCGAGGACACCAGATTTAAGCCCTTTATCTTCTTTCTGTAGGGCCACAAAAAAAGTAAAATTTATATAGTACTCAATCAGAATCCCTAAATGATTTGCCTCAATTACTACAAAACAAAATAGCTATAGACAGAGAAGTCCATCCACTGTTCAGATATTTCCAAAAAGCTTACGATAGCGTACCACTAAATAAACTATGGGAAACCTTACAAGAAACAGAAATCGACAAAACATTAGTCAAAGCAGTGCAAAGTCTCTACGATGAACAGTATCCAAAATGAAGACGAGAGCGGAATCGGTCTAGGACATTCGGGCGCGACCGTTACGGCGCCGCCGTTAGGGCGCTAGACACAAGGGCGCGAAGACACTAGAGCGCGGGCCGTTAGGGCGCAGAAACACTACGGCGCGAGGACATTAAGGTGCGAGCCATTAGCGTGCGGAACACTAGGGCGCGAGACTCGGTGTTATAACTTTGTTACTCACCTGTATTTATAATAACCATAACCATTGGATTTACGTGTCAATAAATTCTTTTAATTAGACTAATTATACAACCATGTACAACCATACAGGACAATGCCTGATAAAGTAATAATATTTTTATTTACATTTATAAAACATATTTAAAACAAATTACCATTTCATATCAAAAATCCAAATTTTTATCTTTTTACGAAACAAATTTTCTGATAGGGATCTAGTTTTTAAGATACAAGGACGAGGAAGTCTGTTAAATAATGCTACGCCAATATAGTGGGTATGCCTTGGGGTGATTGTTTTTATCATTCTTGGTACTATAACATTGAAATTAGTTTTCCTTCTAATAGAATGTCGGTGTTCAATATAAAAAAACAACAATATTGTTTACATATGCTAAAATTGTTTTCAGACTGAACAACTCTGCGGCAGAAGAAAATTTTGATCATAAGTAACTTGAAATAGGTAAGTATTAACAGTTATTAAGAACTCATCAAAGATAGTACATATGATTTACTACATTACTTATTACATAAAATTTGTAAATAATAGGAAAAGCAAGTGATAACCTAATAATAACATTATTTACAAACAAGAAGTGCAGAAAGCAAGGTTTGCCTTTTTGTTATGATTTCACTAATGCTTCTATCGGCATTTTTTTAGTTATACAGTTTTGAAGATTGCCTAATACCATACTAATAATTAGTCTACGCTAATGCGTATTTAGCTGTTTAATAATTATAATTAGGGTATTACTGATTCTGACCATTACATTTGTTGAAACTGTTTTCAGATCGGATAGCACTGCGAGGGAATAAAATTTAGATAAATCTACAATATAACGTTGAATAACCTATTAACCATTATTAAGATTACCTGGAAAGGTTTAAAAAAATCAAAGAT
Organism: Limonius californicus; assembly: GCA_014611495.1. Classification (NCBI taxonomy): domain Eukaryota; kingdom Metazoa; phylum Arthropoda; class Insecta; order Coleoptera; family Elateridae; genus Limonius; species Limonius californicus. Next base: position 4,006 of record JABXWE010017362.1, read on the forward strand.
AATATTCTGCATTGCATACAAACCTGTACGCAAATATTTCATTTTTAAAACCACAGGAAACAGGAAAATACCGATCAACAAAATTATTTTAGAAACAAGAAGGAAAGAAAAGGAAGGTCGGTTCTTTTGGGTGATTTTACTAATCCTTCTATTTGAATTTTGTAACTTCATACACTTTTAAAGATACTGGATGATATATGTTTATTTGCATATTCAAAAAAATCCTAGGGCCGGTTGAGAAATTGCACTCCTTACAAGCCTTAATGACTGACAAATTTAACACAGATGTTGCGCCCTAGTGTCCCGCGCTCTAACGGTCCGCGCCCTAACGGTCCGTGCCCTAATGTCCACGCACCCTAACGGCGGCGCCCAAACGGCCGCGCCCTAACGGCCGCGCCCGAATGTCCGGCTCCGAAGCGGAATTATCTGAAGGTTTTATAGTATCTAAAGGATTAAGACAAGGGAGTTGTATTTCACCGACGTTATTTAAAATATATGCCGATGTTGCCTTAGAAAGATGGAAGAGGAAAAGTAAAATAATGGGAATACCGATAGGGGATGAAATAATACAGTCATTTCAATTTGCGGACGATCAGGTGATAATGGCCCAAGATTATGATGACATTAGGTATATGACAGAAAGACTGTTTCAAGAATATACAATGTGGGGATTGACTATTAACGTAGAAAAAGCTAAATATTTGACCATCGGAAGTAAAACCGAAGACATGGTATTAAATAATGGAAAAGTTATAACAGGGTGCGAAGAATATAAATATCTAGGGACTACAATAGGAAAAGAAGGATATTACAGCAAGGAAGTAAACGATAAAATTAAAACAGGTCACAAAGCAATTGCTATTTTAAATTCAATGTTATGGGATAAAAATACTACAAACGAAAGAAAAAAACAAGTATATGAAACCATAATATAAAGTATCACACTATACAACGCAGAAGTCTGGCAGGTAACATAAAGAAACAAGAATCAGCTACAAGCCATGGAGATACATTGCTGGAGGCGGTCGCCCCGCATTTCACGAATGCAGCATATAAGAAATGAAGAGATAAAAAGAATAATGAATGTAGAAGGAAATATATTGGAAGAAATAGAAAGAAAACTAGTTTGGTATGGGCACGTTGTAAGAATGAATGACGACAGAATACCAAAAATGGTAATGAAGTGGATCCTCGAAGAAAGAAGTAGGAGAGGAAGACCAAGGGTAGAATGGCAACCACAAATAGTAAAAGCGATGGAAAAAATGGATGGATGGACCGCGAGATATGGAAAGCGAGATTGTGAGCCGGAAGGCGATAAAGTCATTTAAACCGGAAAAGAGGGAGAGACTATTTTTAAAAGGCATTTTCTCGAAAACTACTTATCCGAATTTGAAAAATTATGATGTGCTATAACAAGAATTTAATACCTTTTAAAATGATATATCACTCGACCCCCTTTCCCATTTACAATTTTAGGGGCGAAGCCAACCACCCCTAGGACGTTGACATGGGAAGATTAAAAATAAACCCAAAAAGTGTCCCCTCCAAAACAAAAATTGATGGGTCCGAGCAATACTTAAAAAAATGAGGATGAATAGGAAAAACCGTGTCTGTGTCGTTTTCATTGGCCCACCCTGTATAGTTACTTGTTAGTTCAATAATCGTTGAAATTGCTCAGCAACAAAAAATGTTTTGGAAGTTTCATTGCATAATTTTCAAGACCACCTTAAGAAATATGAATGAACTACTTCAGCTAGATCAGAGTCAAAAATCGTCGTATAAGACTGTATAATAAACTTTTAATCTTAAACTTTAACGCTATTGATAAATTATTAATCTATTCTACATTGGCTATAAATTTATTCCATGCACTAACAATACATAAAATTGAACTTGTTCAATTAATATTTATCGTAGTTTCGGTCTTGTTAAGCAGTCGGTCCCGAGTGTCATACACACACCTTCTAGAATCGCCACCTATGTATGTAGCAAAACTTCTTTCTTTCTTCGGCGGGTTAGGCTGGTCTTCTGCCTTTGTAGAAACTGCTAATAGCAGATAATTAGTATACCAGTGGTGTACCTTAATCCGAGGAAAATTACATCTACAATTTACAAATTTTTTTACACAATATCACCTGAAGAGGGGTGTTTCACTTGATGAAGTTATAAACGCAGGTAGAACGTCTAGCCTAGAAGTCCTAGCTCAGTTTCTGTTTATCTTGTTTGTGCCTAGTGTCACAACCTAATATTATTGTAAATATTTCAAATTACACGCACACACACAAATCTGGTTACGTGCACTAAACCACGTAGTATTAGTTTGGGAGAAGAATTAATATCTTATCTGAATGCTTAACGAAATACCAAGGTGTCGTCAAACCTTAAAAACAATTAACATTCTACTTTTGATCTCATTCGGATACGGTGTTTACTTATGTAATTAATCAAAGATTCTTTTCACGAAAAATTAAATTTTGGGGAAGGTACGTACATTAACGTTAGAATACATTAGCAAGAAGAAGATAACAAGAACAACAGAAAAGAATCCATTATTTTGATATTAAGCTCATTGGCACAAGGCAGCATAAACAGCAGGCGCTCAAGAATAATCCAGGAATTGGGTTTTGCTGAAAGAAGAAAACCAAGAAGATACAGAAGAATATTAATTATTGCAAAAAACCGTCACGAAGAAGACTTACAAGGTAGGCGAGTTTCCGATTTTAGAAGCGAACATATAGTTACGTATATCATTTCGAAAATATTGTTCTAACACATAGGTATAAAGAAAATTTAGGATCGTTTAGAAATTAAAAAAAAATATAATAATAAAAAATTGGGAGTGCTGTTCAATAAAAGTTGTAATTGTTTTTTTACAATAGTGTAAGTATTTATTAGTGTATTATATGCTTATCTGCCCTATGCGGCTGCAGCTGCCTCTGCTTCTGGTTCTACTCTTGTCTATGCTTCTACCCCGACAAATTTGTCGCTGCTCTTACCTTTGCATCTATCCCTCCTTCTGCCTCTACATCTAATTCTGCTTCTATTTCTGTCTTTGCTTTTGCCTCTTCTCTCTTCTCTTCTTCTGCATCTGCATCTGCATCTGCATCTGCATCTGCATTTGCATCTGCATCTGCGTCTTCATCTGCCTTTGCCTCTGCCTCTGCCTCTATGACCACCACTACCTCTACCTTTACTTCTACCTCAACCTCTACCTCTAGCTCTAGCTCTAGCTCTACCTCTACATCCACATCTACCTCCACGTCTATCTCTGTCTCTAGATCTACCAGAATCTCTACATCTACTTCTACCTCTACCTCTAGCTCTACCTCTTCATCTACCTGTAAATCTACCTCTACATCCACATCTATCTCCACGTCTATTTCTGTCTCTAGATCTACCAGAATCTCTACATCTACATCTACATCTACCTCTACCTGTACCTCTACCTCTACCTCTACCTCTACCTCTACCTCTACCTCTACCTCTACCTCTACCTCTACCTCTACCTCTACCTCTACCTCTACCTCTACCTCTACCTCTACCTCTACGTCTACCTCTACCTCTGTCTCTGCCTCTGCTTCTACTTCTGCCTATATCTCTACCTCTACCTCTAGCTCTAGCTCTAGCTCTAGCTCTACCTCTGCTTCTGCCTATACCTCTACCTCTACCTCTACCTCTACATATACCTCTATCTCTACCGCTATATCTACCTCTACCTCTGCCTCTGCCTCTACTTCTGCATATACCACTACCTCTACCTCTACCTCTAGCTCTAGCTCTAGCTCTAGCTCTAGCTCTAGCTCTGCCTCTGACTATACCTCTACCTCTACCTCTATCTCTACCTCTTCATCTACCTCTACATCTACTTCCACCTCTGCTTCTGCTATTGCCTCTGCTCCTGCCTTTTACTTTGCCGCTTCCAATGTTCCTCCTCCTGTCTCAGCCCATACCACTGCTCTTGTTCCTGCTCCTATCGCTGCCTCAGTCTCAGTCTCTTCTTCTATACCCTTACCCTGCCGTTGCCTCTGCCTCGGTTTGTGTTCCTAACCCCTGCTCCCTCTCTGCTCCAGTCTCTGACATTCCCCCGGCCCCTTCCTCTGCTTCTGGCGCTCCATTGCCACAGTCTCTGCGCGTGCGCCTGCTCCTTGCTCTGTGTATCTCCCTAACTCCTGAACTCTCTCTCTCTCTCTCTCTCTCTGTCTCTCTCTCTCTCTCTCTCTCTCTCTGATCCTGCCTCTTCCTGTGGTTCTGCCGCTCCACTGCCACAGTGTCTGCTCCAGCACCTGCGCCTGCTCCTTCCTCTGGGTCTGGCTCTGCCTGTGAATCTGCGTATGTCCCTAACCTCTGATCCCTCTCTGCCTCTGCTTCTGCCTCCACACCTGCCACTGTTTCTTCCCTTTCCCTGCCCTTCTTTTTGCCCCAACAACTGCACCTGCTTCTGCCTTTGACACTGATTCTGCCTCTGCCTATGCTGTTACCACTGGTCGCTACTCCTGCCCATTGTTCACACTATAAATGATTTTTGCAATTTTCAGCAAGCGCTATTTTTGAAGGTAGAACATCACAAACCAGCTTCGGCCAGAAATGAGTTTCTAGACTTAAAATTGCATTAAAATCACAAATATTGGGGTCCCCCAAAAACCTATACACATATTTTGTAGAAACCTTTACTGTCCGTTAATATTTTGCCCGTTGGTGAAAATTCAGTGTTGTTGAACTTTATTAATTTTTCTCTTCCTCTTTTCGCCTTCCTCTGCCTCTTGTTCCGTTCTTTCTTTTTCTGCCTTTTCCATCTCGTGTAGTTCGATGAAGGTAATGAACGCATAAATATTTTTTTTATTTTTCTAGCTGTAAAATTTGAAATTCCATCTTTTTGGTTGACTTGTCAAACACGCCGTAAACTGTGCGATATCTTACAATAAACATGAAGTATTTTAATTTTTATTATTATTCCTTTGCACAACACCGACAAACTTGACCATAAATCGTAACATCACATCGCATTCCTAACCTTGCCTAAAAATTTGGAAATAAACGTTCTGAAAACGTACATCGATAATAATCAAAACTTAGCTGCCGCAACATTGTTTTTAGTACAAGGTAAAGTCTTCATATACAACCAGCCGACCTACATACGCCTGGTTTTTGTCGATTTAATGTAATTATTATCGGCCGGAGCCGCCAGGCATGTCTTAAAAGAAAAACTAATTTCGATTTGAGATCGCATTCTGTGAACGTATGGAACTGGAAATGTTTTCTAAGAGTTTCGCGTAATTATTAGTTTCCTTAGTTAGTTTATTAGCTTTTCCTTGTTTTTTAGATAACTAATGATTATATTTTTATTGATTTTTAGACGCATGTTGATCTACATGTAGGTGAGTTTCATCGCGTTATACTTTCACTAACATGTTAATTATTTGTTTACTATGTTTTTATATTGTTAGGTGTTTGATTTAAATATTCAGCTTTCTCGTTCGTTAAAATTCCGCATTATCGTTTTACACATTCTATGATATCTCATGCGTAGCCAATACTACGATTATTGAGATACTACTACAACATACTTAAAAACAAATTTTCAGTAATGTCAAAGCAACACAAATATTATAGATGATAAAAGTCAACTTCCTACAGCTATTAAGATATTTTTAACCAGCTTCTAAATTATAAACCAAATCGCTGTTAATAATAGGGTAGAAGACATAACAACGAGTAAGAAAACTAAAAAAAAAGAAGAACAGAGAAACATGATGAAAAAAGAGTGTAATAAGAGACACATATAGGGTAAACAAATAGTTAGAATAGAGAGCGAATAGCAAAATTCTATATAATCTGTGAAACGAAATGAAATCACAAATAAGGTTCTACGGACCAATACACCATGAAAAAAAAAAGAAGAAAGAGTCGAAATAGAAAATAAAAAAGGAATATTATATAGTTTTTGTAGAAATTAGGAAAATAAACTAAAAATTAATATTAAACTTTGAGACACTAAAATTTTGAAGTGGAAATTAAAGCCAAACTTTTGAAAGCAATCTCAAACTTTTAATCAATTGACTTTCGTAGAATCATTGTAATTCACAATTTCCAACGTAGTAGGACACTGTGTAATTAACAATTGACTTACTAGTTTTCCCCTAATATTTTGAGATTAACGTTGAATTATTAAAATAAAAATTTATAATTAGTTATAAAATGGCAATCTAAATATTGAAGAGAAAATAGAAGACAACATATTGAAATCGTCGCTACATTTTCCAATTTTACGTCGCTATTTATTATTATTTGTTACCAGAACACAAGGACACAAGAGGTGAAAACTTAATTATAATGTAACGTTCCTTTAGTTTTGCCGCTTCATATGAATGAAATTCTTATGTTAATTGCCCCTCAAAGCCGATTACGATTCTATTATCACCTTTTCCGAATTTAAAGGAACGATGAAGGGCATGTTTAGTCTATACGCCGATCGAAAACAGTTCATAGAATCTTTTGCCTGCAGAATGACCCTGGAAATCCTACGCTCCACGAAAGTTCCACCTGGAAGATTTTGTTCTAGAACGATTACGTTTGGTGAATTTTTGCAGCCGGGGGAAAGTGAGTCAACCCAATCCTCTGAATGGGGAACGCGCGTGGATTTGAGCCAGAGTTTTTATTATCAGCGCCTCTGCTAGATTAAAGTACCATATCGCTTTTGCTCGCCTGGTGGCAGAATATTCTTCTCGACATTTCGTCGGATTAAAAAAAACATATTCGCAGAGTTTTACGCTTTATAAAGACAATTTAGTGCAATTTTTCTCTTGGCCTGTGTCGGATTATAGCCACCAGCCCCGTGACTCTTCCCACTAAACCGTTGCAACGTTAAAATCTCGTACAACAGAGGTTTCGTTCCTGGCTGCAAGAACACGCGGAATTTCCCGTTTCCCGAAGGAATTCTTGGCAATAGCCGTAGCGCAATCGTTCCAATCGCGATTCAGCTTTCAAGCGCGTGCCTGCGATTTTTTTCTGTTTCTCAAGGACCTAGGAACACCCCAAATTGTGACTCTTTCTCTAAAACTAGGGTAAACATACCAATGTACCATACAGTCATCGTGTTCCCCTGTTTACCAGTACTTCCTTGCTAAATAAGAAATAAAACAGCTTAATTTCCTTGTCGTATTACAAGTGAGGCAACCTTCCGTTGCCCATCGTTTTATTACTTGTTAAGGTTAAAGGGTATATAATTTGTAAACTCAAACGTCGTTCTGTTTTACCAAAGTAATGTCGCATACCAATGGCGGCGAGCTCTGTAGTTTGGAGGTCCAACCGTTTCTGGCTTGTTCTACATTGTATTATTTGTGTGCTATATTTTACTCAATAGATTTGGCTTCATTTTATTGAATTTATTCCTGTCATCGTGAACTCACTGTATATTATAATTAATATTACAATTAATATAATTCATATTAATTAATATTATATGTTATAAATAATATCTTAATACATGTTATAATTGTTCATAACTGTATGTAATTTAAGTTTTTTTTTTTGAAACTATTTACGGCGTTTTTTATGATTTTATTATGTTTCTTGCAATAAATTAATATACTTAGGTATACATCTGAGTTTCTGTCCCAATTTTTATATAGGGTGTCCCACGTCGTGATGTCACTTTTTTGTGTACGTAATCTTTAGACCAAATATAGTTAAAAATTCTAATAAAGTTATGCCCTAAAGTAAACCATTTTTAAAATACAGACTGTTAAATTATTAATTATTAAATAATTACAATTTCAGAAAAGCCGAAGCTTCATCTCCTATCGTTTCAGAAATTCAAACGCTAAGCATGAATTTGATATGTACTGTATACTTTCATAAGCATACGGAGACATTTTGAAGTATGGGGAAAATCAAAACAAGCGTTTTGATTATTTTTTATAAAACCATGTAGAAAAATTAAGAAACTTCCTCCTTCTGTTTGACTGAAGTTTCATCTCTTACCGTTGGCGAAATTCGCATGGTAAGCTTTGGATTTGCCACATGGTTTACTCATTTAAATGAAATTTTCAGAAACCAATGGAGTCTTACTTTCTTTTTGCCGAAGCTTCATCTCTTACCGTTTCAGAAATTCAAACGCTAAGCATGAATTTGATATGTACTGTATACTTTCATTAACATGCGCAGATATTTTGTAGAATGGGGAAGATCAAAACAAATGTGCTGATTATTTTTTACAAGACGATATAGAAAAATTAAGAAACTTCCTCCTTCTGTTTGACTGAAGTCTCATCTCTTATCGTTGACGAAATTCAGACGATAAGCTTTGAATTTGCCACGTGTTTTGCTCATTTAAATGAGATTTACACAAACCAAAGAAGTCCATCTCTTACCGTTTCAGAAATTCAAACGCTAACCATGTATATGATATATACTGCATACTTTCATAAACACGCGGAGAAGATCAAGACAAGTGTTTTGTTTATTTTTTAAAGGATGATATAGAAAAACTAGGAAAACTTTCCTTCTTTTTGACTGAAGTTATGTCTTTTACTGTTGGCGAAATTCAAACGGTAACTGTGAATTTGGAACATACTGTATACTTTCGTAAGAAAGAAAGAAAATGGAAAGACAGTTTGAAGTATGGTAAAAGACAAGCAACGTGTTTTATTCATTTTTTAAACAATATTTTCAAGAAACCGAAGAACTTTTACTTTCGCTTTACCGAAGCCATGTCTCTTACCGTTTCCGGAATTCAAACGCTAAGTATAAATGTGAGATGTACTGTATACTTTCACACATATGCATAGACACTTTGCAGTATGGGGAAGATCAAGACTGTTTTGATTATTTTTTAAAAATAAGATATAGAAAAACTAAAAAATTGCTCCTTCTGTTTGACCGAGGTTTAATCTCTTACCACTGGCGAAATTCAGACGGTAAGCTTTGAATTTGCACCACACTGTGTACTTTCATAAATATGGAGAAACAGTTTAAAGTATGGCAGAGGCAAAGCCACGTGTTTTGTTCATTTTTTAAATTAAATTTTCAGAATATAAAGAAATCTTAATTTCCTTTTACCGAAGCCTCTATTCTTTGTTTCTGAAATTCAAACGTTAAGCATGTATTTGGTATGTACTGTATACTTTCATAAATATGCGGAGACAGTTTGAGGTACGGGGAAGATCAAGGCAAGTGCTTTGTTTATTTCTTTTAGGAAGATATAGAAAAACTAAAAAACTTCACCCTTCTGTTTGACCGAGGTTTAATCTCTTACCACTGGCGAAATTCAGACGGTAAGCTTTGAATTTCCACCACACTGTGTACTTTCATAAATATGGAGAAACGGTTTGAAGTATGGCAGAGGCCAAGCCACGTGCTTTGTTCATTTTTTAAATAAAATTTTCAGAAACTAAAGAAGTCTTAATTTCCTTTTACCGAAGCCTCAATTCTTCGTTTCCGAAATTCAAACGTTAAGCATGTATTTGATATGTACTGTATACTTTCATAAATATGCGGAGACGGTTTGAGGTATGGGGAAGATCAAGACAAGTGTTTTGTTTTTTCTTTTAGGAAGATATAGAAAAACTAAAAAACGTCCTTCTTCTGTTTGACCGAGGTTTCATCTCTTACCACTGGCGAAATTCAGACGGTAAGCTTTGAATTTGCACTACACTGTGTACTTTCATAAAAATGGAGACACAGTTTGAAGTATGGCAGAGGCCAAGCCACATGTTTTGCTCATTATTTAAATAAAATTTTCAGAAACCACAGTTACTCTCTTTTTACCGAAGCCTCATTTTTTAGTTTCCGAAATTCAAACATTAAACAAGTATTTGATATGTACTGTATACTTTCATAAATATGCGGAGACGGTTTGAGGTATGGGGAAGATCAAGACAAGTGTTTTGTTTTCTCTTTTAGGAAGATATAGAAAAACTAAAAAACGTCCTCCTTCTGTTTGACCGAGGTTTCATCTCTTACCACTGGCGAAATTCAGACGGTAAGCTTTGAATTTGCACTACACTGTGTACTTTCATAAAAATGGAGACACAGTTTGAAGTATGGCAGAGGCCAAGCCACATGTTTTGCTCATTATTTAAATAAAATTTTCAGAAACCACAGTTACTCTCTTTTTACCGAAGCCTCATTTTTTAGTTTCCGAAATTCAAACATTAAACAAGTATTTGATATGTACTGTATACTTTCATAAATATGCGGAGACGGTTTGAGGTATGGGGAAGATCAAGACAAGTGTTTTGTTTTCTCTTTTAGGAAGATATAGAAAAACTAAAAAACGTCCTCCTTCTGTTTGACCGAGGTTTCATCTCTTACCACTGGCGAAATTCAGACGGTAAGCTTTGAATTTGCACTACACTGTGTACTTTCATAAAAATGGAGACACAGTTTGAAGTATGGCAGAGGCCAAGCCACATGTTTTGCTCATTATTTAAATAAAATTTTCAGAAACCACAGTTACTCTCTTTTTACCGAAGCCTCATTTTTTAGTTTCCGAAATTCAAACATTAAACAAGTATTTGATATGTACTGTATACTTTCATAAATATGCGGAGACGGTTTGAGGTATGGGGAAGATCAAGACAAGTGTTTTGTTTTCTCTTTTAGGAAGATATAGAAAAACTAAAAAACGTCCTCCTTCTGTTTGACCGAGGTTTCATCTCTTACCACTGGCGAAATTCAGACGGTAAGCTTTGAATTTGCACTACACTGTGTACTTTCATAAAAATGGAGACACAGTTTGAAGTATGGCAGAGGCCAAGCCACATGTTTTGCTCATTATTTAAATAAAATTTTCAGAAACCACAGTTACTCTCTTTTTACCGAAGCCTCATTTTTTAGTTTCCGAAATTCAAACATTAAACAAGTATTTGATATGTACTGTATACTTTCATAAATATGCGGAGAAAGCTTGAGGTATGGGGGAGGCCAATACAAGTGTTTATATTATTTTTTATAAGATGATTTAGAAAAACTAAGAAAATTTTCCTTCTTTTTGACTGAAATTTCATTTCTTACCGTTGGCGAAATTCAAGCGGTAAGCTTTTAATTTGAAACTTACACTATACTTTCGTAAATATAAAGAGACAGTTTTAAGTATGACGAAGGCCGAGCTAGGTGTTTTACTCATTTTTGAAAAGAAATTTTCTTGCAATCAAAGAAGTTTTACTTTCGTTTTACCGAAGCCTCGTCTCTTACTGTTTCCGAGATTCAAACCCTAAGCATGCATTTGATATGTACAGGGTGGGCAAATTTCGATGTTTGTATAGGGTAACTCGGTAATTATAGGAGATACAAAAAAATGAAAGGCACGTTCTCGATCTCTTTTTTTGAGACAAATTCACTGGTGGGAACAAAAATTGGTTGTTTGTAAAGTTAGGAGAAAATAACTTTTACATTCTTAAGGCACTTTTTTCTGTATAATCCAGTAGCGTCGAGAAAATTTGAAAAAAAAAGGTTTAATGTCGAGTTATGGCCTAAAGTTGTATTTTTTCAAATGGGAATCATAGTTGGCTATGGTTTAGTTAAAACGGATTTTTTTTTCTCTTTCTAACTATGTATCATATGTCGGGTAA
>JABXWE010017381.1:0-11242 GCA_014611495.1 Limonius californicus
TCTTCATATAATTTAAAAACTTCAATAATTCGCGATTATGAAAAGATACAATTGAACACAAACATGGCTCATAATTTCGCAATTTTGTTCATTTATTTTATTCTACCTAAATCGAACACGATATTGTTTTGTATATAATAAAAACATATTTCTTTAATTAAACAAAATAACTATTAATCCCTTGCTATTCTGCAATGCATACATTTGCAGTAGATAAGAATCTCAAAAACAAGCATTTTCTGCTTTTACATGATAATACACACAGACGATTGTTTGTGTTTTTAACTTTTATTTAATATTCGAGCATTGACATATTCAGGTCTTACGCACAAAACTCGTATAAAAAGGCGATTTTTATAAATAAGAAATCATAGTACGTTAGCTGAGGGTAGAAATATGTCCCCAGCTTTCTTAATTTGTGCTTGCGTAATTGCAAGTGCAGGTATAGTATAATTCATTATTTTCTTAATTGATTATGTGTTAAATTGTCTAAATTAGTTGTACTCAATACCAATTTAAGTTAATAGTAAATCTTAACACAACGGTTAACTAAAATTAAATTTATAAAATGTAATTAAACCACTAAGTGAAAAATTTTAAATGCGTGTCTTAGTAAAAACGTTTCAACAAAAGTAAAATCAAACTGATAGCGTAAAAATGATACAGGTGTAGGAATATTAATCTTAATGTTACAATTTACTTTCGGCTTAGACCGCGTCGTCATTTAGGAACTACACCCAGCATTATCAGGTAAGGCCTGACCTGTAGCTTGTCTGCCTTTACAAGCATTTGCTCTAGAAGTTTGAGCCATATTTGCTCGTAGGCCCTGCCTGCCTAAACAGGGCCGTGTGCTTATATTAATCACCTTTGGGGCGGACAAGGATTTGATCTTGATGTATTTTGTTTGCCAGGACAATAATACTTAATCGGCTTATGCCTGTTAGCTGTTTGTGAACCCATACAAACTACTGTAAAGGCAGACAAGCTACAGGTCGGGCCTTACCTGATAATGCTGAGTGTAGTTCCCAAATGACGACGCGGTCTAAGCCGAAAGTAAATTGTAATACTGACAGTTCGAGAAACCGCGAAAGCCTCAAAAAATATATTAATTTTAATCAAATAAGCTTGATGCTTAGATATTTTCTACACTCTAAAGTCAGATATACTTGAAGCTAACTAATACAACAAGAAAAATATACCACTCTAAATTCAATTTTACGTTTCAGGTGCCATAAATATAAATTTTGGACTAAAAGACATATTGGAAATTATCCTGCCGAATCCAGGTAAGTGTAACTGTGTTTACTAAAACTAGTTCTGCATTTGCGGGTACATACCATCGTTCACATAAATGAAATACAAATTTAAAAATAACAGTGGTGTTAATTTCATAATAATAATAATAATAATAATAATAAATCCGGGGTGCAGCAACTGCGGACATGGATGCTGCAAACACAAGATTAAAATACCACACGTACAATTGTTGTGTGTCACAATTTAAAGTTTAGGTAGAGACTGAACATCGCATAAACCAATATAACAAACGAGTAAAGAGTTAGCAAACTAGCGATCAACAAAATGTATGCATTAATAATAACACGTACAAAGCGATTTATAACATCCACCAACAACAAATACGACAAACATTTCATTGTGTACATATAACGCGGTGATAAAGTTTGATATTTTGTTATTTAATGTTTTTTGGAAAAACCCTGAAACACATCAATTTTATTTTAAATAAAGATAGGTCCTTATGTAATTTCTTTTCCATGGACTTTTGTTTCTACGCTATAACCTCATCGTTAATTTTTTTCAAAGGCAACCACCTCATTTTTGTCATATTTTGATAGACATCCTCGCAGTTAAATGGAGACAAAAAATTACTACCCCACATAACAATTTTGAGAAAAATATGCATAAAGTAAAAATATTTTAATTTATTTATAATGACAATGAGGATATTATGAAAAAAATACCTAACCGAAATGTTCAAATTGCCCACCATTAACCAACTGGCATTGACCAGCATGTATGAAAATATCTCGATACATCTGTTGCCGTAGAAACCTTAAATTAGTATATGTTTTAAAATCAAAGTCTCAACTATGGTTTATCTGAACGGGAAAGAATAGAAATTCTAATGATAGTTGGAAACGGCGATAGATTAAGAACTCACGAGGAAGCTTGTGAGTTATTTAATCAAGAACAAAATAATTTACAACATTATACAAATTATTTTTCCTACAGGCAACCCAGTTTTTTTAAGGAAAACGTCATAAAAATAGAAAAGCCATGTTACAAAAAGCCTCAAATAAATTTATTCCTCAACAAATAATAATAATAATAGCACGATTATTTGCCGAATGTCGAACACACACAGAATTAGCAATTACACACCTTGGTTTTCGAATAGCTGAACATTATTAGGGCTTGTTTGTTTTACGCAACTTGCGTTCTCACTAATGGTGAAAATGAACTAGGAAGCTAAGAAGACAGCAGCATAAATTTGCAAGTGGTTTATCGATCCATACTTAGCTGTGCGACCTGTTCAATTAAATTCTATTTGAGTACCTATATATTTTATATATATATATATATATATATATATATTGTTGTGTACGGGCAGCAGCGAACTTTTCAAGCTCTACGTTGACTACTGTTTCACGTATCCACTTAATTCTGCATCCGACTAGCTCAATAACAATTAATCTCCGTTACTGGGTCGCTCGTAGATTATAGTATCAAATCGAAGCTCGCTGTCATTCAATACATACGCTCTCAAAATAAAAACAAGGTCACCACTTACTTTCAATTCGAATTCTTTTAATAGGATTATAAAGTTACAGACAACTAAAACATGTTCCGTCCCAAATTTATTCAGTTATTAGCTAATTTTGAAATTTATTTACCCCGTCCGGATTACTGTGAAAACTTTCTTTTACTACTTTACAAACTATTTACCCATCACCCCGACAACCCTCATGTTTGGCCAATCGAATCTATTGATCGATCTCATTTGATCTACGCCTACGTTTTAAATGGATAAATCAATATCCCTTATCACATCCTTCGATGTGCCAAACATTGTACAACAAGTCCACTAAAATTAACAAAGGTAATGAAGAGAAAGAAACTACATTGTTAACTAAAATATCACGACAATATATTGCTATGTACAACTCCCTATGCTGATTGTACTAGCTGATTTCAACTCAATGATCAATGAACTCTCACCTTACTGTTTCGCCTCGGCTTAAACTTCTCTTCTCAGGGTTTCGTGGCTTCCTTAACGCTTCTATAGACCTAATTATACTCCAACACTTCAGTAAAACTGCCCGTACTTTAACTTTGTTTATTTTAACAACTTTTACAAAATATGAAATGTATTATGCCAAATGTGATACGTTGTATGTTAATTTAATATAATTTGTTTGCTCGGGTGTGATTTACTAGGTGAAGCCTGATCACACCTCCGCTTGATTCAAATATCAGAATTCGAATAAATATTTTCCACCCTTATTTATCAATAACCATAACAACCCTCCTTTTATAATACTTGCCCTATTGGAGCTCACCCTTTTGATCACATGAACATATTTACGTTCGCCATTCGAACTTGATTATTCCAACGCTACCTCCAATACAACAACCATTTAACAAATATACTAGCACATGAATACCTAATGAGGAGATCCATAAGTAAAAATATGTACACACACTTACATGCAGTGCACTGACGGTACACCTACGACCTGCTCATAAAGTTACCATAGCAATATATAGAATTAAATCTTGTAGATTTAAAAGTTTCATTATATGACATTGATATTTGTGTCAAATTGACAAGACAAATTTAAGATCTGCCCATAAACAGACGAGGATCGAAGAAACAAATGAAGAATCCACGC
This sequence comes from Limonius californicus, assembly GCA_014611495.1. Classification (NCBI taxonomy): domain Eukaryota; kingdom Metazoa; phylum Arthropoda; class Insecta; order Coleoptera; family Elateridae; genus Limonius; species Limonius californicus. The sequence goes on from JABXWE010017381.1 coordinate 3,915, forward strand.
TAACTTGCAATTTTTCGACGAAATTCGAATTATTTAAAGAATTATCAAAATCTCGACCGTTTGTTGAAGGAAACACGTAGAATATGCATACACACATTAACACTATTATTTCAAATTATTTTGCAGAAACGTTTAACTACTAAAAGGTAGCAATTGATTAAAATTTTAAAGAAAAAGAACATAATTTTTATTATTAATGGGTTGGTCCCCCCTATTGGTTACACATTCCCCCACTCTTCGTAGCATCGATTCTAGCAGATGGTCGATTTCCTCTTGAGGTATTGTTTCCCAAGCAACCTGTAATTCGTGCTGTAGAGCTTGCAGCGTCTGCGGAGAATGCAGCAAGTTCCTCAGTCTTCTCCCCATAATGTCCCAAACACGCTCGATGGGCGAAAGATCGGGGTGGCCATGGCAAGAGTGACATTATCCTCTGCAAATCGGTCCATAGAACGTCTTGAAATATGGGGACGGGCATTATCCTGCTGGAAAAGTTGGTCTTCCAACTGCTGAAGAAATGGAAGAATATGGGGTTCTACCACCTCATCCACATATCGCTGGACGTTCATATTGCCTCGGATGAATAACAAACGGGACCCACTCCCATAATTTACAGCACCCCATACCATAATCCCCACAGTTTGGTGCACATGCCTCGCAACAGAAAATTCAACATTTCGACGTTCCCCACGTGTTCTTCTGATCCTCATACGGTCATCATGCATCCCCTAACAGAATCGGGATTCATCACCGAACACCACCCTATGCCACTCTAGGTTCCAGTGCAGATGTGACCGATAGGATTGCAAGCCGAAAGCCCTGATTCTGCGGTAAACCGTTCGAAGGGTTACAGGACGACCTTCGTTAGCTAAGCATTGATCGGCAATTGATCTGGTACTGGAGAATCGGTCTCTTGTTGTCATAAGTCGAAGATGGCGGTCTTGCACCTCATTTGTTCTTCTTCGCCCTCCGGTTCCTCTCCTGCGACGTTCCTGACCGTCCCTAGTCCATTTGCAATTTCTCTGGACGAAAAACCACCTTCGGGCAAACCAACAATACGACCTCTGTCGAATTCGCTTAATTGGCGGTAATTTCCACGTTGGCGCATTCTAGGCATCATCACACCTTCAAAACAAACGGGCAAAAGCGAAAACAATAAAGAACTGAACAAAATCTCGCAAACATACACCTGATAAAATTGTTAGAAAAAACTGAAAGAAATGTCAGATAAGCCATTATCACTTGATCCATATGAATGAAATTTTAATCAATTGCTACCTTTTAGTAGTTAAACGTTTCTGCCAAGTTTGGTCAAAAAAAAATTTTTAATTTAAGAGAATGTAAATTATCACCGAAACCATTTGCTAATGGTTTCGGTGATAATTTACATTCTCGATATACGATTTTAGGTATCTACTGCTGTAGATACCTAAAATCGTATATCGTTGTAAAGATAAAAAAATAAGAAATCCATAAATGTAATAATATATGGGATGTTTTGTTTAAAATAAAGAAGTTGTCTATTGTTCTGCTTAAACAAAACACCCGGTATAATCATAAATAATTTTAAGTTATGCACAGTAATCAAACGAACAACTTTTGTGTATAAAGTTTTCTCGATACTACTATAATAAAGACATCAGATAACAAAATCGCATTATTATGTCACCCTGTAGAGTATTTCGAATGAGAAATTCATTTAAGATATCATGAATTCGTTTTAAATATTATGAATTTATTTCAGATATCAGGTATCCATTTCAGATATGTGAAATGAATTTTTCGTATAAATAATTCATTTCACATAATATTTTTAAATAGAGTTTACAAATGTGGAAATCGTTTCAATTCAACGAGTCGATAATCCGGAATTTTTTCTTATGTTAACACAATGAAAAATGAATTTGGTCAATATATCATGGTTGGGCACCCATTCCCTTCGGTACAGGTCCAAATGTGTCAAAGCAATTCCACCACTGGAACTGCCTTAATTCACTTATACTATTATTTGTTGAATGGTATTTTATTAATATAACCTGAATAAATCTCGAAGTCATTTTAAAAATATTTTCTTCAACTGTTTACAAATAAATGCAGCAGAATATTTATAGAATCTTGATATTCCGCTATTTTTGTTTACAAATAAACCCACCAAGGTCAGTTTTATACATTCGATTTTCATTGATGGTTTCAATATGCATTTGAGCCTTAACCCAGATTTAACTCATACGAAGAGAAAGCACAATATTTAAGCACAACTGTGCTGCAATTCGCGTTTCAAGCATGTTGGCAACAATTTACTAATATTTTCGTTTTGTTTACGTGTAGTGTGAATGGTAAATCACAGGAAGCAGGTAATTTTCTAATATTTTTCATTGAAGTTTTCTTTGTATGTCAATGGTTGAGTAAATACTTTTATTTTGAAGATCAATTTAAGTTGATTACTTACTACTAAATTTCGCTCTAAACCTTCAGGCTATGGAAATTGAATTACATAATACTTTGCATATAAATTTGAGATATGGAACTGGTAGAAGCAAGATCTTCAAACAGCAATTTTGATATTGAAGATCCATTACTACAAAGCGATGTACGTACAGCGAAATCAAAACACCTTTATGGTGGTTGCAAAACTACCATTATAATTATGTAAGTAAAAAATAACTAATCCTTTGTTAAAAAAAATTAAAATAAGTAGAATCTGTAGAATTAACAACAATAACTTGAAGGTTTATATTTTAGTGTTACGTTGCTGTTGATGGCCTTTATTGTAATATTTGTGGATTTTCCTCTAGTCTTCATGCATTCCATCACATTACAACAAAAAGTACTTTTCAAGCCTTGTAGGTACTCTTTTAACACTAAATAAAGAATTAAAATCATTAGAACCAAAGTTCCCCCAAAAATAATTTATAGAATTGAATTTTCTTGGAAATATTAACAAATCTGCCTTGATTTTCAAATCACCCTGTACACATTTCCAACTTTTCAGCAACAAACCCTAGCGAAGACTTTATAAACGTAAGAAAATACAACCAAGGAGTAAGGAATTTTTACGTTACCGTAAACGAGACTGCTAACATAACACTGGGTGTTTGGCAATTTTTGCCGGAAGCGCTCGTAAACAGCTCTATAGAAAATGAAAACTTTAACTACACTCAAATTTTAGCTGAAAACGACTATCCTGTGCTATTACATTTCCATGATAACAGCGGCAACAGGATTTACAATATCGAAACGTACAGAAAGTTGCGAAAAATCTTCCATGTTATTGGTTTCGATTATCGAGGTTAGACTTATCCGTCTTGTTGTGACTATTTTTCTATATTTATTGTAAATAGAAAATTTCAAGGGTATGGAGATTCATCCAAAGGGGCCCTAAAAGAAGAAGCAATCGTCCAGGATTCCGTAGAACTTTACAAGAGGTTACTTCCGCACACGGTTCCAACTAATATTTACTTTTGGGGGAAATCTCTGGGTGCCGCGTTGGCTGCTCATACCATTGCAAAGTTACATGATGGAAATATTACACCCATGGGGTTGATTTTAGAATCTCCTTTCACCACCCTTCGGGAAGCAGTGGAACATTCGTATTTGGCTAAGGTAAATTAACAAAAAATTAATACATTTTAGCACAGTTGATCTTAATTTTCAGGCCTTTTCATGGCTTCCATGGTTTGGTGTAACTATATTAGATGGTTTTGAAAGGAATGGGTTCTATTTCAAAACCAGCGAACACATACTGAAAGCGGATTGTCCAATTTTAATTTTACACGCTGTAGATGATCATTCCGTGCCATTTTCCGTTACAAAGAAGGTTGGTATTTTTTTCATTTATTATACGGGCTGTCCATAAATGATTGTAGAAACTACTTTGACGCTGTTTTTATACTGAAGACTAAGTCAATTTGACATCTATTATCGACAGATTTATACTTAGGGTCTAGAATTAGGAAAAGTAGATCGACCAACACAGCTGAATCCGCGAAATGCGTAAACAAAGAAGCGAAACAAACCATGCCGAAGTGAGATGAAAAATCGACATCACACTCGCTGAGAGAAACTTTCTTTCGGTGCGGTGGTAGTTAAAATGTAATGCTTACACTCACAGTGCTATTTCACGGATTGTGCCGATATGGCAAGCGCACAGGACAAGTTGAGAATGAGTCTACGTTGCTTATGCGCATTCCGCGGCCAGGGTTTCAGCTATGTTGGTCAAGCTGTAGCTCTACAACTAGGGAAGTGCAACTATGATAAATCATGAAACGCCGATAGGCAACCCTTAAAACATTATCATCTTTTATACGTCCTGAACTTAAATGCAATTAACAGGAAAATATTCAGACATTTATGCAATTTGTCCATACCAACCGAAAGCATAGAATTTGTTATCAGAGAAAAGCAACATTAAAATAAAACAGAATAGTGTTATGTCCATGTTCTAAGGGTTGCCTATCTCTTTCTTCTTCTTTTTTTAGCGTTTTATATCAATTTTTTTCAAGTTCTCTCCATCGTTCTCTGTTATTTGTTGTTTGCATCCACACAAGGTTAGCTGTTCGTTTTAGATCATCCACCGATCGCATTGGTGGTCTTCCTATTGGTCTTTTGAAAGGGTAGGGTTTCCATACCAATACGTTTTACTCCATCGGTCTGGATAGCTTTTTGCCACATGTCCATTTTAACTTCGCAGACTTCTCCGTTACATCAGATACTTTTGGTATCTGTCGTATCCATGCGTTGCTTCTATCTGTTAATGTTATTCCGAACATTATTCGTTCCATGGCGTGTTGTGTAGTTCTTAAGTTGTTCATAATTCTCTGTGTCAGGGTCCAATTTTCAGCTCCGTACCACATCATCGGTGATACTATTAAACTAGGTAAACAGCTAAATAATTAAAGAATTGATATAAAACAGATAAAGCAGAATATATATGCATAGGTGGAGCACAAGAGAATCTTATCTTGAATGATCGGCAGAAGATTAGACACTGCGGTACTTACAAATATTTAGATCTACATATTTCACGCGACGGTACCTTTGATGAAGCCGTAAGACGCAGGAACATCGAAGCTACAGCTAAATAGCATTCTCTGGGATAATGATATCTCGAAACAAATAAGACTGATATACAATAGTTAAGAGCATAGCAACTTACGGCTCTGAAGTCTAGCCACTTAAAAACAGAACGGAAGAAGCATTGCTAGTAACAGAGATGGACTTCTGGAGAAGGGCTGCAGGCAGATCTAGAAGCGACAGAGGCCGGAACGAGAGAATTAAGGAGATCATGGTAGTCAAGCGTACAATAGTAGACGACATTAGAACGAGAAAACTTAAATGATATAGACATGTGCAACGCATGCCAGAGGAACGGTTATCAAAGCAAATACCCCAATTGACACCACAAGGAACGCGTAGAAAGGGAACATCTCGAAGACGTTGGCGGGAAGGAATTGATAAGGAGATGGATGTGAAAGGTCTGTGGAAAAATACGGGAAGAGACCAATGGGGCTTGGGTATCGGAGACGATGGAGACCGGCATAACCCGATTTGTATATATATATATATATACTGCTGCGTTATTTACCCTAAATAACCTATTTTGCCTACGTTACGTTTTGATCATGTTGGAAGGATACTGGTTTTATTGTTAATAATCCAGATTATGATTAAAATTAAGATTAATTAGCTTATTGTAAACTAAATCATGCTCGTTGGAGGGAATTGTTATCCTAATTTATAAATTTAAACCTTAAAACATAAAAAGGTATATTCCGAGCTTTCATGGTTTCTACGATTTACACTGTGTTGTATTAAAATGGTATTTTTAAGTGAAATTTGTGGGTCAACAGTTATGTAGCTTCGGTTTTTCATCTTGATGCTGGATTGATATGTCCAAAGTATTCTTGGGGCTCTGAAAAGTGAATAACTTAAATATTGTCATTTGAACGTTGTGAATTTACATATGTCAATGTTGAGATAAGGAACTAAGATTTATAATTCATGTTAATAGTTTAGGTTCTATGAGGAGAAGGTTTTTATGTGCATTTATTTATGTAGATAACAATTTAATGTGTGAATTTGGTAGTTTTTACAAAATTAACCTAATTGGAGGTTAGATTTCATTTTTTACTAATAATTATGTAATTAACTGATTTTGATGGTGAAAATGTTAATATTTAAGTTTAATAGGGGGCTAGTTAATTGTTGTTAATAGTTTAAGAGCTGAAATTTAAATTATTGTTAATATTTGAATTTTGAACACGTGTTTATAAAATTGTTTTAAATCTTAATAGTTTTGGGATCAAAAATTGTTAATTTTTCATAGATTGCTTTTATAAATTTAGTTTTTCGAAATAATTAGTTATTTAGGCTGTAAGAGTCGTTTTCGATTTAGTTGATAAGGAGGTTTTGGAAGGCATTTTATTACCAAGCTTTTGATTGGTGCATTTTCAAATTTGAGGTACGAATTTTGGATTTTAAAGGAAAACAGTTTTGCAAAAGCTTCCAAACGGAGAGGGCGTCTTGTCCTGCCACTCGTAGTGTTAAATTTAAGTCAGTTTGGTCGATTTTTAAATGTTGGAGGGCGGAGTGATATTATTTTGATAATAAAAAATTCAAGGATAAGTGTTAATTTGAATTTGTAAACAAGATTTATTTTTCGTACAATTTTAAACATGTGTTAAAGTTATTTTGAATTATTAAATCTTACCTGGTGTTTTCCAAGTGAAAGATTATGTTTAAACTTATCTACGATATTCCTAAATAGTTAATTATTTAATTAAATTTAAATGTGGTTCCTGCATTATGAAATTAAGTGAATTTCTCTCTTATCTGTTTTGAGTTACAGGTTTTTGATCCATTTAAAATTTTACCGTTGTTATATTTCGACATCTTTGACTCAGCTGTTCAAAGAGGACTGAAGCATGTCATGTTAAATTCCTGCGGATATCTACTTAGAAGATATTTGAACTATTTTGAAGTGTAGTACATTTCAGAACCTTTGCGGATGAGAAATAATTATGCAGCTATTTACGTAATTTAGTCCTTAATTGTATGTAAGCTATCATGTTGGGGAAGCCACGTTATTAATATAAAATGATCCCTGAGATGTCTTATGCAATTTTATATGTGTGTTTATGTTAAATTTGACTTTGTAAGAAAACTTAGAATTTGATAATCTGTTTAATAATTTTATTTATTTTAACAAAACATAACAAATATTTATGACGCTAACCAATGTGGGGCAATTACATCTTGTCAAGAAAAAAAATTTTTTGTATTTAATAAATTTGGGGTTATTCATAGCAATAAATATATATATATATATATAT
>JABXWE010017383.1:0-11606 GCA_014611495.1 Limonius californicus
TCTGCTTGCGCTTATTAACAATAATGATCACTTATACAACGCGAGACTACGCCGATATCCACTACATGTACGGTTTCTGTGATGGAAACTCAGTAGCTGCTGCTCGAGAATATGGGTTGAGATTTCCAAATCGGCGACTACCAGACCGACGAGTTTTCCAACCTATGTGAACACGGATCTTTCTCTAAACGGTCGAATGAGCGCCCTATACAGCAAGTACTACACAATGAGAACAACATACTGCGAGAAATTGATAATAATCTCAGCACCTCTGTTTCTTCTTGTATCTGCTGCACGAGTTATTGCACCACGTATGCGAGTTTGGAGAACATTAAAACGCCATGGATTATATCCAGCCTGTTCGGGCCCTCTTGCCTAGATTCCGCTAATCGCATGGAATTTTATTTCCTCCCTATTACAAAGTGAAAGAAGAAAAAAATGTTGTGCTACCCTGAAGATTTGAAAATAACTGAAAATAGCGGTGTAGTACCTTAACAAAAACTTCTCGATCATACTACAAATAGGATTCTTCAAAGAAAGAGTGAAGAAGAAGTTGCTGCAATTGAGAACACAAACTTATCGTTAGTGACAAAGTGGGGATGTGATGGTTCATCCGGCCAGAGTGAATATAAACGTTTTACAGAGGATATCGATAAAGAAGTACGTGATGCCAACCTCTTCATGGTATCTATGGTGTCTTTAGTGATTACTTCGAATGCAAATAATCTAGTTAAATACTGGGATAATCCTCGACCGTCATCTACAAGATACTGTCGACCCATTGAGTTTGAATATGCGAAGGAGACCCCAGAGAAAACCCTTGCTGTAGTGAATGAGGTAAATAAAAAAATATCAAACCTAAGAGAAACAGTTATCAATTTGTATGGAAAAATCATAAAAGTGTTTCATAAATTGGTATTTACAATCATCGATGGAACAGTGGCGCAGGTTGTGACTCGCACAAAAGCAACATCAACATGTTTTATTTGCAATGCAACACCAAAGGAGATGAACAAGTTGGGACAAATAAAAAAGAAACCGAAAAAAGAAGACGCTTACAAACTGGACATGTCACCATTGCACGCGAGAATAAAATCTATGGAATGTATTCTACATATTGGGTATAACTTATCATTCAAAAAATGGTCAACCACTGAGCAGACAAGACCTAAAAAAGAAGCAAATAAGAAGAGAATTCAAACCGAATTTCAAAATCAGTTAGGCCTCTACGTCGATGTTGTAAAACAAGGAGCTGGCACATCAAACGACGGCAACACTTCCTGTCGTTTTTTTTAAATCCTGAAGCAACTTCCGAGATTACTGGGGTTAATGTAGAACTGATTCGACGCTGTTCAGTCATTTTAGAGACAATTACATCTGTTGCATCAATTGACGCAAACAAATTTGGTCAATATGCATACGATACAGCACAATGCATTGTTGACAACTACAATTGGTACTACATGCCAGTGACAGTCCACAAAGTCCTCCTACATGGAGATCAAATTATTGCAGCCGCACTACTACCGATTGGACTGCTCTCAGAAGAGCACAGGAGGCCCGCAATAAAGACTACAAGAGGTAGAGGTCTTACAAAACCTCGTAAAAGAGCGCAGAAAGAACAAAAGCCGTTCGTGCTCAGGTGACGCCCATTTTACTACTCCGCCTAAAAATATTGCCATTTGATGACAGTTGACAGCTCGCTGCATATCTCACGTGTATCAACTTATTTCCTCGTTTTCCCAGGTTTTTCCATTTGTAATTAAACAGTTTTTGTCAAAACTACAGTGAAGCGTGTTCATTACTGTATAGTAAGTGTAAAATACTGTTTTAAAAACTTATTTACAATATACCTAACCTATTTCACCATATTACAGGTTATTTACGCCTATCCAAGCATAAACAAGAAAAGACCCACTATGACAGCTGTGTTTCAGGCGGTTAAAGAAGACGGTGTTAATTTCCAAGGCAAATTATCCTCTTTTAGAGCTGTAGTTCGAAAAATGGGCTTCCGTTGGCAGAAGACCGAAGACAATTCAAAAAATGCTTATCGAAAAAAATGTAATTTGGGCAAAACGTGTAGAGTTTTTGGGCAAGTTAAAGCAATACAAGGAAGAGAGCCGAAATATTGTTTATATAGACGAAACTTACCTGCATAGCTCTCACACTGTATCAAAATGTAATCGTGTAAAAATAATTGGTAACGTTAACTAATAAAATACACGCGTTAATCTATTGCTGTGATTTTGTAACTATAACTTGAATATGCTTTCTTTAAACCCTGCATTCTTTTTATTTTAATCATGCTTATTATTATGCTTATTAATAAATATAAAACCTACTATTAATACTATTGCAGAATAAAATAAATTTGAGATTTATACATTTTCTTGGAATTCATTGAACTAAATGGTCAATGTTTTTAGGTTCCACTGTAACAATCGCCCGCTATTTCAAGCGCCGCCTTTGCGCATCTCATCTTCGACGAGATTTTGTAAGACCTATACAGTAAGTATTTCCTTTTTCCTATTCCCGCAAATGCAGTAGATCAGCAACGAATGAGGATATTATGCATATGTTATTTATTAGTTCTGATCCATTAATTTCAAGTATGAGGTAACAACCCCCCAAAACAATTTCAGCTATGAGTGAAGAGGCGCGCGCGTTAATTAGCGGTGATTACATTCGTTACTGCAAATATGTATATAATAATTATTATTCTTTGTTTAAAATGTATTATAATTAGTACTGTAAATTATATTTATTATATAAATAGCCATATTACGTCTCTTTTATTTAAAAAAAAATTATCAAAATATTCCCAATACTTTGGAAGTTATAGACTTCTTTCCGAGGCTCTACCATTTTACACACTGTGCGGCGCCTCTATCCCACGAGGATTGATCACTATGGGAGGCTAAATCAACAACCCCCCTTATGGGGGAGGCCCTTTCACAACAACGGGATGACACCGGCTAATAAAAAAAATGTGTTCCATAGAGGAACTTAAAAAAAAAGAAGTAAATACGGCGTGTCCGGAAAATTGTTCGACAGCAATTTTTCGAAAAACAGTTTTTCGACGAAGCAATTTTTCGAAACAACCATTGTCCGAAAAACAGTTGTTCGACAGCAATTTTTCGAACCGCAATTTTTCGAACCGCAATTTTTCGAACCGCAATTTTTCGACAGCAATTTTTCGAATAACAGTTTTTCGACGACGCAATTTTTCAAAACATCAATTGTTCGAAAAACAGTTTCTTTTACACATGGGGTGTAAAAGAAAACAGTTTTCAGTCGACGAAAAAGTAAAATTATTGTTTCGGGATCTCGAAAACGGGAAAACCCAACGGGATGTGTGTCGTGAATTAGGACTATCGTCATCCACTTTTTCAAGTTTTCCTTAAATTTAGTTTAAATAAAGTTGTAAAGAAAATATTATTTAGGAACATTTCACCTTAAAAACAATCGGAATAATTCTATTCGGAAGAATTCTAATAACAATTAGAATTAGGTTCATTGTTTGAAAATTGATTTAGATAGTCCTTTCATTGGCTGATTTTACTTCTACTAGTCGTTTTTAAATTTTTTTCGAAAAATTGCTGTCGAAAATTTTCTTTTCGAAAAATTGCTGTCGAAAAACTGTGTCGTCGAAAACCTGTTATTCGAAAAATTGCTGTCGAAAAATTGCGGTTCGAAAAATTGCTGTCGAACAATTTTCCGTGAATCAAATACGGCTACAACACTTAATTTTTTTTTGTTATTAAAATTTACTCAAATAGAATTATTCATTATTGCGAACAAATGTAGAGCTGTCACCTGCGCAAATTTACATTTGACAATATAAAGGAAATTAAGTTTAAATTTTGATATTTTATATAATTTGGCAAGAAAAGTTTATTTAGTGAGGCTGTAATTGAATGGATGGAGTAAACTGTAGTAGCGCGACTGTAAAATCGAGTGACCCCACTACATCCTAACGAACAGTGTTATTTCAACATAGTAATTGTAGTAAAACATAGAACTGTGTTTGTATTAAAATGGTTTGATTGGTGTAGGGACTCTACACTGTAACTGATAGATTTGTTATAAGCAAAGGTGAAAACAACTTTTGACATCTCTAACAGTTGTCTTTTTACGTCACATGTTTGTGCATCATTGAAATTCACGGGGTAACACAGAGTGACGTCAATTGCGTCTTCTGTTTGTGCAGGCTTTCACCAAGTTACATTACGGGACCAGTCATCATCAACAGCCTTTCCGTCCCACTGCTGGGCATCGGCCTCTTCTCTGCCACGTGTTTCTCCTCCGCGCTAAGGTAGAAACACGCGGAACCTACAGTTTAACGTCGAATCCGAACGACAGAAATTCCAGAGAAGGTTTTTAGCATTAAGATCCCACGGTTGCAAGCCGAATTGGGAAATTGTGTGTGGTGGGTTGCAGACAAGATTTTTATAAATCTGCACAGTTCTGCTTAGGTTTCGAACCCAAACCAGAATCGACGTTTTATTGAGAAAGCGAGCGCTCTACCAACTGAGCTACCACCACACCCACGGGACCAGTACCAGTTTAATAAACAATGAATACTTCCCGCTTTCTTTCCAAGTTCCATTTTGATATGTTAGCAAGAGCGGAAGTTATTTCCACCTTTCATTACAAGAAATCTATCACGTCACATCGAAGGCACCAAATTCACACCAAAATATGCTTCCATTTTAACTTAACACCGTCCAATTTGAAACTTAACGGATAATGCATATTTCACCCACCTGCTGGACAATGGGATGCACCGTAGCAACCCATCTCCTCTGGTAATAAATCCTCAACGGCCTCGCCTCCTCGTGCCCATCCTTCACATAAGGGTCTAAGTAATCCTTAATGTAGAGATCGGCGGCGCTATTCGAATGCGTACAAATCAGCACCTTCGTCCCGTCTTGTTTCATCAGCTGCTTGATGGCTTGAGCCAAAGTGAAGGTCTTGCCCGTCCCGAATGGCCCAATGATCAAAATAGGCGGCAACGGGACGTACGATGGCGTCGTGATGGCAATGACGGCCTCCTTCTGCTTGAGGTTAAGGCGATTATCGACGTTGTCGCACCACTGCTTCTGGGGCGACCAAGGTATGTGCGGCTCCTTGTACGTGTCTGGGAAGATCAGTTTCAAATTGGGCATCCTGTCGACCGCGTAATGCCACTCGCAGTACGGCAAGCGGTTGAGCTGGAATTGTACCTGCACTATAAAAGTGCCGTCTGGAGACAAACTCAATTCGTTTACGGTCGTCGCCGATAATCGCAAGTAAACCACGTTTTTGCCCTTATCTTCGATCAAGGCCTCATAAACCCTCGGTTTGCCCGGCAAACGTTGCTTATCCAGCGTTATCAACACGCTGGTACAATTGTTTAAAATCAAACGCCCGCACAAGGTGTCTTCGGACAAATCTTGACTTAAGTTCATGAACGCATACAGTTCCCCGAAGTTCGAATACTTCGCCGTCGAACTCGACAAGCTGCTCGACGAGAGTATGTAGCTCTTGACGACGTGCAGCTCGGCCGTGAGGTTATACTTATTAGTTTGTTCGTTACGCGCCATCTCTTCGACGAACAACAGCTCGTGCATACGCGCCCGATAGTTATTCGCGGTTAACTTCTTCTCCGTAATCGTGGCGTGGCTCAGCGTCAACGAGTCGGCTTGCGGGCACGGGTATAGCTTGAAAATTTTGTCGCTCCACTCGTTCTCGATGTAGTGGGGCGAGTTCGACGCCGTGAACGCCACGACTTCCGAATTGGTCGGTGTCCACCGTTCCGCCGACGTTAGAATGATCTCTTGGCGAATTTCGTTAATCTTCTGGGCTTCCTCGGCGGGGATGACGTCGACGCAGAGGTTTTTGATTAGGACAGGCTCCGTTCCGAAGTCAAACACCACTGATTGTCTGAATGTGCCGTAAATGTCGGTTCTAAATGCTATTGCGACCTGATATTGCTTTATAATAATTTCCTCCTGAGTTCCAAACAGCCACTCCTGGTTGTTCTTTATTTCCAGTTCGATTGTGCTTTGGTTTGTGAATAACAGAATTTGATTTATTTCGAAATAGCTACGGTGGACGTCGTGTAATAGGGCAACTGCGTGTAAGAGTTTGTTTGTTTTCAGGGTGAACGTCCATTGCTTTGTGCTGGTTTTAGACAAAACCGTGGTAACTAAGCTACTGCAGCAGTTGTCGCCGACGCCGTCTATCGTGTCTGACATGATTGCTTTGGGATTGGACGACTGCATGCATTTTTCTAGCAACTGCTCTGTGTAGGATTTGCCTGATAACAGAAATTTGCAGTTAAAATAATTCTCAAATAATACAACACTTGAGAATGGGTTTATTTATACGTTTATTACAGACAATGAAGAATATGAAACATACATAAAGTTTGCAGCTTAACAATTCCTCATTTTTATCAAGGGATTTGAACATTTCACAACTGATCACATAATTATTGGGAAGCTGTTTTTACGATCAATGGCAAACTAGTGTTCAGCCAGATGGTGCACCAACACATCCTGCTGACGCCTTTTTTATTATATTCCAAATATACTCAAGGGTAAATTGATACAAGCCCATAAGCCCATTGGTCTGCCAAAAATTACCTTAAATAAGAATTTTTTAACTCGAGTTTCGCGACTGATCACTAGGTTTTATTCAAGAAATCAATATTCAAAAAAGTTTTTTGAACTTCACGCATGTGTATAATGATTATCTATTTTCTAGGTCTACATTCTCAGCCTGCTCTTTCATGATACTCAGTAAAGTGATGCATGTAAAAATTCCTAATTTATATAGTGGTTTTCAGCCGAAAACAATAGAACAAAATGTTTGAGATTATGTCATGGATGCAGATCGAATCTGACGACGAATACATCATTCATACGAGGTGGGTAAACTATGTAATGGGACTGATTTTTTCAATTTTTGTTATTACAATAAAATTACAATTCAACATTGTCCGTTTCAAAGTAACTGCCTTGGGAAGCGACACAGCACTGGAGACGGTTCTTCCATTCTTCATAGCAGTGCTGGAACTCGGATACTGGAATAGCCTTAAGCTGGTCGGTTACAGCCGTTTGAATGTTTTCCAGTGTCCAAAAATGACGTTCCTTGAGGTGATTTTTCAGTCTCGGGAAGAGGAAAAAGTCACAAGGACTCAAGTCGGGCGAATAAGGAGGCTAAGGAGGCACAGGAATGTTCTTACTAGCTAAAAAATCGTTTATTGAAATTGCTGTGTGACTAGGCGCACCCAGTTGTTCTTGATGTTTGGTTTCACACACATGACCCTTTTTCGAAGTCTTTCAAGCATCTCTCTGTAAAAGTGTTGATTAACCATTTGGCTTTAAGGCACAAACACTTTGTGAAGGATTCCGTGACTATCAAAAAGCAAATCAGCATGCATTTGATCTTCGACTTGCTCATTCTTGTTTTTTTTTTTGCCTTGGAGAGGTGGAAGTGTGCTATTTCATGCTTTGGCGCTTGGTTTCCGGGTCATACTTAAACACCCAAGACTCGTCACCAGTAATGACACGTTCCACACAATGGGAATCATTTTCAATCGATTCCAAAAAATCAAGGCACCTTTCCCTCCTAATGTGCTTTTGGTTCGGCGAAAGGTTTTTCGAAGCCGTTTTTGCGTAGATTTTTTCATCCCCAATTCATTGGTTAAAATTTGATGAATGGTGGTGTGAGTCAAATTCAACTCCCCGATCATTCTGACTGTCAACCGACGATCTGAACGCAAAAGACCCCGGGCTCTGTCAACATTTTCATCGGTTCTTGAAAATAAAGGCCTTCCGCTGCGAGGTTCATCTTCAAGTTTTGCAAAAGTTTCCGTCTGAAGCAAAACCTGATAGCACATCGTTGCTCGAAATTCATGTCACTCATTTTCAGAACGCACTAGATAAAACTATTTCACGAAAAAAATCGCTGTGGACAACCAAACGACTCTAGCGAGTTCAAACTCGTACTGAAGGCGTATCACATGTTCACCTGCCGCCCCTTCCACTCCCGCGTCCCCAGTGTTGCCAGATCGAACGCTACGCTACCAGTCTCATTATTTAATTTACAAACCTCGTATATAATGATTATCTATTTTCTAGGTCTACATTTGAGCCTGCTCATTCATGATACTCAGTAAAGAGATGCATGTAAAAACTCCTAATTTATATAGTGATTTTCAGCAGAAAATAATAGAACAAAATGTTTGAGGTTATGTCGAATACATCATTCATATCTCGGATTCCATTCGGTTTCTAATTTATTCTATCCGCTCCTATTATGTTATACATACATTATTCAACTACTTTCGTGCAAGTAACGGTAGCTATAATTATTTTGCGTGAGTTATAACTCATTACTCAACACTGTGTAACCAATCGCAAAATTTAGGAATTAAAACATAGAATTTTTGTTACTCCACGCCTTAATAATCAATTGAAAACGTGCAAATAAAATACTGGACAGGCAATCTAGCGACAAAGAAAACAAATACCCGTGTCAAAATTACAACTGTCATAAATTTTGAAATGGCACAAGACTAATTTACAATTTTTATTAACATTATAATATTTAAATAGTGGAAATTCAGTTTACTTGGATGAAGTATAGTAGCTCGCGGTAATCGCAATACTCACTTGGGTGATTATAGCACTCGCCTGCGGCTCGTGCTGCAAACTACATCTGTGTGAATTATTGCCTACATTACCGCTCGTTGAATCATAGACAGGGTGAGTGATTGTAATAGTTACGCAAATATTCTAACTGGTAACAGAAGACGTTAAAATAACACAATAACGTCTTATACAAAAATTGTTAGTTTTCAAAAAAAAAAGCAGGCTGAAATTGTTCTAAAAAGTTTGATAGCCACAGGTATTAAAAAAGTAATTAAAAATTAATGAAAGCTGTTTTTTATTAATGTCACATTGACGACGTCTTCGTTTGCTGAGAGAACTGATATGGTATTAATTTATGGAGAGGCCCGTGGGAATGCCGTACTTGCTCGAGATTTGAACCGTGAGCGTTTCCGTCGACAGCGACTGCCCAACACGCGAACCTTTGTGAGTACGGTTCAACACCTCAGAGATTTTGGATCCTTAGTAATGGACACACGTGAGAATCGAATCATCAATTCCGAAGAGGAGATTTTGCAGTAAGCGGAAAACCAGCAGCAAATAAGTACACGACGTCCTGCTAATCAGGTAGGAGTATCCCAGTTGGTAGTCTGGCGAATGGCTTCAACATAATCAAGGTGAAAATCCAAATTTTGTGGCCAACATCTTAGCTTCTCGCGAAATGGGGTTCATAATGCTCATAACACGCACATTTAGAATGATGAAGATCCTAATGAAATTCGAGAATGTCACTTCCAGCAATCATTTGGTCCCTACGTTTTGCTCAGACGGTTAAATGGTAATGGATACTTCGATTTTTTGGAAAATGTTATACCAGAGTTGCTACATACGCGGCAGAACGTGCTTTATCTCCATGATGGCGCCTCCGGAGCCGGACATTAGGGCGCGGCCGTTAGGGCGCCGCCGTTAAGGCGCATGGACTCTAGGGCGCGGACCGTTAGGGCGCGTGGACATTAGGGCGCCGACCGTTAGGGCGCCGGCCGTTAGGGCGCCGGCCGTTAGGGCGCCGGCCGTTAGGGCGCCGACCGTTAGGGCGCGTGGACATTAGGGCGCGGATGCACAATAAAATGGCTTAAATATTCCCTTAATATGCAGTTTAAATGAAATATATGCAATATACACAAATTGCCTATTAAAAAATTAACACTCCTAAAAGATACAGATATAAACGTTTAAACATTATTAGTTTATTTCCTAAACAAATAGCAGCATAGAATAGGTTTATAAACTACAGATTGTAGTAGATTGTATATTAGTATTAATTATTAGTTATGTTATATTAGTTATGTTGGTAAGGTTGGGTAAGAGCACGTGAGAGTGTGCTCCAGCCACCATTATGTTGTTTATGTAATTATGTACGTGGTAATTAATAATAAAGAGTTATATCCACCACAGTTATCAGAAGCGGGATTCGAGTGCCATCGAGTTTAAGTGAAATCGCGGAAGTTAATAGACTAAAATCGAGAAAATATTTTCAACCTGGTCCTGACGTTTAAAATAAAATTTGTTTTGCAAAGGTATCCTGAAAAGCAAAAAAATGGAAACATTATCTGCCGTGCCTGGGATATGTGATTGGAGATTACGTAATGATAAAAAATGTTGATGTAACAGTGGGGGTCAATAAAAAATTACTTCCAAAATTTAAGGGGCCTTATGTGATAAAAACTGTATTAGACAAAGACAGGTATGTAATTAAGGACCCTGAGGGTCATCAGCTAACACAATTACCATTCGAAGGTGTTTGTGCACCTGAGCATATGAAAATGTGGATTAAGTAGTTTTGTTATTTTAGAATATTTTATTTATATTTTATGTTATTACGTTTACATTGTGATTATTTTAGTTGTTCCAAAATGTTGTTATTATTATTATTATTAGAATTATGTATTTGGTTATGATTGAGGACAATCATGGTCAGGATGGCCGAACTGTAGTAGATTGTATATTAGTATTAGTTATTAGTTATGTTATATTAGTTATGTTGGTAAGGTTGGGTAAGAGCACGTGAAAGTGTGCTCCAGCCACCATTATGTTGTTTATGTAATTATGTACGTGGTAATTAATAATAAAGAGTTATATCCACCACAGTATAAAACAAATACATATCATTCAATAATGAAAGAAAACGATATTAAAGGGTGGTCTCACAGTGACACCACTAGGCGTTAAAAAATATATATAATGAATTTTTATTTTGTATGATATTC
Organism: Limonius californicus; assembly: GCA_014611495.1. Classification (NCBI taxonomy): domain Eukaryota; kingdom Metazoa; phylum Arthropoda; class Insecta; order Coleoptera; family Elateridae; genus Limonius; species Limonius californicus. The sequence goes on from JABXWE010017383.1 coordinate 10,868, forward strand.
TGCGAAACAATTTTTTTGGTCACTTAGGCATAATCCTACGTCACATCTGAAAGAGAATGTAAATTAGAAACCATTAAAAGATGATACTATTTTATACCTTTAACACACATCCATCTGGTGCGATGAGGCTGTGCCTTGGAACTACATAAAGCACATCTTGAAGAACTATGTATAGGCTTATGGACACAAGGATGAAATCTGATTTCTGGGGCCACCGTGGTTTTGTAATGGTTTCCAAGGCTAGGTCGCTCTCTGTTGAGGGTAGTAATGTCGCTCCCAATAAGACCTAAGACAACGCCGAGCCTAAAAATCTTTAGCGACATCGTTTTCGATTGTGCTCTTTCATTGAAAATTATATTAGAATTCACTACGGCTGCATCCAGTAGGTGCCAAAAAATGCGGTGCCACCATTTTTTCGATTTTCAATCGATTTCGTAACAAGACTTGAGCATGTCGAATTTATCAACATACCCCATATATATTTATTGTAATTTCTTACTAATTATGTGCAACTACAACTTTGGTCAACTATGTAAATCTTTGGTTTTTTATGATATTGTGCAATTTTAAGTAAATTATCTTTTTTCGTATCTTCCGGAAAATCTATTTTTTGCCTTTGTAGCCACTGTTTAATATCTTCTTTAAGCCAGCTGGTAACTGGTTGTTTCTCCATAAGAGCTGAGTGATAGGAAGCGTTATCCAAAACTATAACTGATGGCTGTTCTAAATTACCCAACAG
>JABXWE010017384.1:0-11377 GCA_014611495.1 Limonius californicus
TACAGGATCGGAATATTTAACTGGGATCTTTTAAGAACAATTCTTAAAGGAAAAGCACGACTGGTATTTCTGACTTTTGAATAAATTCAAGAGCCAGGAAATAAGAGTCAAAAAGTGATTTTAAATTCATCGCGCTTGGGTTTTATACTGGTTAATTCGGGTAGTCGGACATGCTCGTATTCCTACTCCAACGGGAAAGGAACGTTTGCTTCTGGCGAATTCTCGGATGACAACGGTGACAGATGTTTGTTGTTCAGCCTTCTTATCTTCTGAACGCCGAAATGTGGAGTTTTTGAGATTGCTAATTACTCAGCAATTTAATTCACCCTCCGCATTTCCACCCCGTTACACAACAAATATCCATTTCATGCCATATTTAGACGCCAGTAACAGTCCATAAAAATCAACACACACCAGTTGACCTGGTGACTCGGCCAAAACATGTTTCATAGTTCCATGCCTGGTAAAATTCGGTACTTTTGCTTTTTGACATATATCACAATGAGCTAGCTGCACACGAATTTTTCTCCTCATATTGCGCCAAGCAAATTTTTCACAAATAAGTTTCTATGTTTTTTCAGCCCCAAAATGGCCAAACTCTACATGAAAATAATCAATTATTTTTGGTATTATTTCATTAGGAACTACTAATTTCCATGAAACATCTTCTCCCTCACCTCTCTTAAACAACACTTCTTTGTAAATTTTAAAATTATGTGACCATGAATTGTTATCAGAATTTCCATCTTGGCAATACATTTTTTGAATCACATCTTGAATATAATCATCGGTCTCTTGCAAAGCAACGATGTGCTTAAAATCATTCTTTAATGATTTGCCTACCACTCACTCTAATTTTGCTATGAGTATCCCGTCGTTCACTTTTACCGAAAAGCGTATGGTACTAGATATGCACGCTGTGTAAAGGGCTCATCATTTTTCATAATAATTTTATGTTCATAACCAGTCATACATCCCGGCCGATCTGAAAATATATCTTCATGCTGTACTAACACACTGTATAATTTTTCGCGCTGTTCTTTATTTATTCGTTCTACGTTACTTACTACTTTTCTAATCCTATCTACATTATGTAACGCAACCGACGATATAGAGGTATCTTTCCTGTTAGTAACATTTTTATCAATGATTTCCGCATCTACATTCAGAACATTAACTAGTATCGATTGTTCTAGTTCTGCATGTTTTTGAAATGTACATTGTTCAGCTACCATATCATCCCGTATCCAAGTAATAGTTCCTAATTCTAAATTTAGTTTAACACTATTTCGGTGCATCCAGTCTATTCCAATTATAATAGGACGTATTAATTTTTTAATTACTAAACACGGAACGTCAAATTTATATTTTCCTATTCTAATTCGTAATAGTATTTGAAATGTAACACGTTGACTTCGGTAACCCGTAGCCCCCGTTACCGTAACACCTCTAACTGGAAGAATAGGAACTTCGCGATTTCGTTTAATAATTTCGAAAACTTCTTCAGAAATTCCGGTGACTTCGCTACCTGTATCAAGTAGTGCACCAACGGCATGGCATGCGTATCTTCAGCTAGAACAGCAATTTCTGGAGATTTATATCGCGATACCCTACTTTCTTTATTTACCTCTTTTTCATTTAACAATGTTTCATGCCAATTTTGAAAAACTTCAAACTTGCAGTTGCCGACTGACCGCCCGTTCCTGCTAGCAACGATGCTTTTACACCCTGTATGCTTTGTTGATATTTGTCAGAAAATTTTGAAAACATTTCAAACATCATTTCCTGCATTTTCGACATTAACGAATCTTGCTCGCTAGCAATATTTTCATCCGCCATATTAGTGGTTTCAGAATGATAATATTTGACTGATTTAGTAATTTTTACTGCAGGCGTGTCGTTGATGGCATCAACAGCAGATTTACATTAAACCTAATTCTAACTGTTTAATTGCTACTGAGCAGGTCCCTGCGCGGGCGCCAATGAAACGTTTCGTGATCTTATATGAAACTTTTGTGATTAGGAACCTGATTGTGGTAGCAGTAAAACACATATATAAATATATACAGAAACTAATTTATTTAATTAACAAAATATTGATACAATCACCCGGCTTTGGTGGTTTCGTTGTTGCCTGTCTTGGCTTGCGCAATGGAGCTTTAGGATTTCGCTGAACCCAAATGCAGCTTAATCAGAGGTACGAAATACAAAATGCACCTTTATTCGAAGCACACAATAACTTTTTATATCGATGCACTCAACACAACACTTCTGAATTTCACTGACAGAAATCCAACTTTAATTAATGCACCCAATTGCTTCTCTTCGCTGGCAGAAATTCAGCGTTAATTGATGCACCCAATTACTTTTCGACGCTGACCATACGGTCAAAACACAACCGCCCTTCTTGAGGTTCCCTTGACCTCTGCCTTGCTACTCACTCCCAGCGTTACCACTAAAGCTCTATAACATGTGTTTTTAAATAAAAGTAAGGGTGTAGGGTGTGTTACAATAGAACCAACGGAACAATATAATTACTTAGGAGTTTTAATAAACAAAAGCGGACGGCATAATGCACTAATACAAGATCGAATAACGAAGGGGAAAAAAGTTACAGGAATGTTAAATTCTGTTCTATGGAGCAGAGACATATCCAAGCGAAACAAAAGATACATATACAATACAATTATTAAAAGTATTTCCACATATGGATGTGAAGTATGGCAAATAAATACAGTGGAAGCAAAGAAATTGCTAGCAGCGGAGAGGGACTATTTAAGAAGGCCAGCAAGAATATCAAGAGTGGAGAGAGTTACCTATATCAGAATCCGCGAAATTATAAAGATACAAAATACCATTATGAAATAAGATCAAAACAGTTTGTATGGTATGGCCATGTCCAGAGGATGGGGGAAGAAAGGTTGCCAAAAATAATAATGAATGGGATTCCATACGAAAGAAGGAAAAGAGGGCGTCCTCCAAATACCTGGAAGTGAGGAACAGTCAAAGCAATGTCGGAGAGAAACCTGCGAGAAGGGTAATGGAACGAACGAAGGGTGTGGGGAATGGCCGCCATAGATCGACTACAAACGCTATAGCAACAGATAATATATATATATATAACCACCACCTTCTTGATTAATATACCGGGGACAAGATTTCGCCTTACTAATCAAACCGCTCATGCCCTGTACTAAGGCCGACTACACACGCAAGTGTGTACTTGAATGGTTTACTTGTACAAATTAATTGCACAAATATATCTGACAGCCGTATAGCCGCTGCAGGGCGCAAGCATACTTAAGCAGTGCCAGTTTACACTTGAACCATGTCACTGACGGATGACAACGACGAGCTCGCTTTAGCTGCTTTCGTCGTAAATATCAGAAAAAAAGCAATAAAGAACCATAGCATGTTGCGTAAAAACTTCTCCCGTGTTAGATCTAAAAACAAATGTTCTGTGGGATTGCAGAGTAAGATAACAAATAGCAATGAAACAAGAAATAATAATTATTGTCTAGGAACGTTACGATAGTCTGTTACGGCTTAAACGAACGTTTTCGTCAGCCTGCAACAAACCGTTGAAAATGGGTTCATCGGTTAGCATAGGGAAGAGGGGAGGGTTCGCGAAATACGATCACTGGAAGAAAAAGTAGTTATTGATTCAATGTATGGGGTGACTTCAAATAAGTGGGAGTCACACTTTCGAATCACAGCTAAATAAGATCCTCGTAAAAGGATCAAGGACGGTCAGCTTATGGGGAGTCGAACCTACTATGTTGTGTTCCGTCTTACCTAAACATTTTTTACAAAATACATATAGAAAGGAAAGTATACAGAGTACACAAAACAACAAGTTATAGGTTATTAAACAACGGTTATAAATACATTAATTAAATATAAAACAGAGAACTAGAGTCGGTCCTGCTCTAAATTAAGTATAATATCTAGAAAGTAGAATGTATGCAAAAAGCATATCTACATTTATGGGTATATTTTGTTAAAACTCCGTTTCTATTCATTTAGTACCGTCTTAATGTGATTTTTAACTTTTTTTGTCCGTATTTCGCATATTTGTAATTTTTTTGACAATGTATATGTCGTGCATATTTTAGTACATTACTAGCCTTGTTTCACCCCAAAAGCGATGGACCTCTAAGGCCTGTGAAAGCTTCATATGTGCAATGGATTTGCATAAATTATAACATTTTAATACGTTTTCAAATTTCGCTTGCCTTTATGTTGCACCTAACAAAAGTTTGCATAGAGATTATTGATGTGAGATTTTCACCTAAAACAATTTGCAGTAGATGTTTTCTGGGGTGTCTACTGCCTACCTGGCTTTGAGTTTGGCTGGTTTATTTAGAACTTGTGGATAATTTTAATCCTTTGAACTTTGAGCATGCTAACAAAACGCACTTTCAATAATCAATGACATTCGAAGAATATCATTATCAGCTATCAGAAGCAAGATTCATAGGAAAATTCCAATAATAAACCATTACCGTAAGAAGTGCAGATGCGTTTCTATATAATAGAATAAACTTAGTTACGCTTTCTGCTTCATTACGTTAAGATCTCTGTATTTTATTGTTTAATAAAAATCATTAAAAAAACATTAGTTTCTGTTACCGCCACGGCTGCGGAAGCTTCGCGAGAGCTCCGCGCTTCCGCGAAGCCTTCTAACAACAGGCTCCACCCACTGCATTGCCATTGGTAAAAGGTTTTATGCGGCCTTTTGGCTTTATATATCGAGGCCTGAGCCCGATAAGGTCAGTCGCTCACCAGCTCTCAGAATCCAATGTTTAAATAAAGAATATCCAACAAATTACTGTTTTATTTTGAATATCAGGTCGCTAAGAATATCCAATGAATTGAGTAAAGAATATCCAAAAATCAGGTTATGCTACCCCAAGGTAACAATTGGCGCGCCAACGTGGGGCCCTGATGTCAACAACAGGCGACAGTGCGCCGTCGACCCGACGATCCGAGACCCGCTCTTGGAGCCGGCAACAAACCAACATGCAGAACCAACCGAGTGATGTTATGGAGGGTGCCCCCACACATGAATCGACCACTGATTCTACGGAAGGTGCCTCCACACACACTTTCGAGTCTTCCACTTCTCGAAGTATACAACCGAGTGGCGCCCAACCACTAGAGGAGATGATAGCGACACATCTTAGAAACCAAACGCTCACGCTGTCCCTAGCGCCGGCACCGACGCCGCCGCCGCCAGCAGCAACATTTGCGGGCACGGACCGTGAAGATCCCAAGGAGTTCTTACGGCTCCTGGCCCAGCACGCCTCCCAGCACCAAGTTCCGCTGGAGGAACGTATAAACATCGCAGCCGCCCGCCTCCGGGGCAGCGCCGCCACCTGGTGGGAGTCTCTACGTGGCCTCCCTATCCCCTTCGAGGAGTTCCAGGAGCGGTTGCTGCACAAATTCAACAGCCCGGCCGTGCTGTCGCGCTTGCGTACCCAACTGTACGACAAGCAGCAAGGGAACGAGACGATCTACGTTTTCCTTGCGGGTAAGCGGCAGCTGGCTAACCGCCTCCAGGTGTCCTGGGACATACTAATACAACCGCTCACGGAGCTCGTGAGTCCGTCCATCCGTCCGTGGCTCCGGTATCCAGCGCCTACCACCATGTACGATCTGGAGCAGCGAGCATGCGAAATCGAGGGAGACGTCTGAGCGGCTAGACCGAAAACCGTCGCCGCCACCGCAGCACCTCGAGCACCGGGCCGGGAACCAGTTCCGCCGCGATGCCACTACTGCCCAGGGGTCCATTTCCACCGGGACTGCCCGGTACTGGCGGACCGCCGAAGCCAGCACCAGCCGCAACCGGAGTCGACCCGCCACGCTGCGTTCTTTATGGAAGCACCTGCAGGCGATCAGCGCTACTCTGCCGGCGCCACCGCGCCCCCACTCGAGCCGTACTCGCCGTCCACTAGCGCTGTCTAGGGAAACGGGCCATGGATCGGACGCCACGCCGCCGCCGCCACCGCCGCCGACGCCGCCGCCCGACCACATCCAGGACAGTAACGCTCGCACAGACCGGCAACGGGTGGTTCCTACAGCGAATCACCGTTGCCATTCATGGGGTCCCTCACTCAGCCTTGCTGGACACCGGTGCCAGCCACAACTTTGTCCGGGCCGAGTTGGTGGATGCCGTCACCGCCCTCCCAGCCATACACCAGGCAAAGCTAGCGGGAACCCAGGCTACCCTGGAAGTGATGGGAATGGCCAACCTCCGCTACGAGATCGGTGACGATACTTTCATATCCACCTTTTTAGTAGCACGAGACCTGCGAGTTCCCATCATCCTTGGCCAAGCCTGGCTGAGAGAGCAGCGGGCCGTATTGGACATAGCTCGAGGCACCATCCACTACGGGCACGACAACCGCCGGACCAGCTACTGGACCTCCCAGCCGGCGCAGCAGACCGCCATCCCTGTCCTCGATAAGGTAACCAGCGGTTTCCCACACGAAGCCGCACCGAAGTTCCGGGAGATCCTGGCTACCTTCCCAAACATCTTCTGCCACCCGTCAGCCGCCACGACCACCAAGCACACCATCCGTTTGAAGCAAGACCAGCCCTTCCGAGTAGCCCCATACCGGTGCTCACCTGCGAAGAAGTTACTCACCGCCGAACAGGTGGAGTCCATGCTGGCCGATGGCATCATCGAGCCCAGTACATCCAGTTACTGCTCGCCAATCGTTATGGTGAAGAAGAAGGACGGGGGTTCGCGGTTCTGCGTGGACTACCGGCGCCTGAACCACATCACCGTGGAGGAGGTGTCCAACCTTCCCGTCATCCCGGAGACACTGAGGGACCTGGGGAACGCCAAAGTGTTCTCCACTCTAGACTTGAAGTCGGGTTATTGGCAGATACCCCTCGAGGAGAAGTCCAAACCCTTGACCGCCTTCGCCACCCCCGATGGAGCCACCTATGAGTTCTGCGTAATGGCGTTCGGATTAAGCGGTGCGCCGGCGACGTTCCAGGAATTGATGACCCAGGAAGCGCTCCCGGGGTACCTACATCAATTCTCCCTTGTCTACCTGGATGACATCGTGGTGTACTCGGACAGTTGGGCGGACCACCTACAACATCTAAGGTTAGTGTTCGAGAGGTTACACATACATAACCTAACGCTAGCCGTCGACAAGTGCCGTTTTGGGGTGCCCTCCATTACTTACCTAGGGCACATCATCTCTGTTCCAGAATACGGATGCGGGCAAGCGAATAATGAGCTACGCTAGCGCGAAGCTTTCCCCGGCCGAACAGCGCTACCACGTCAACGAGCAGGAGTGTCTTGCCGTGGTGTGGGCCGTCAAGAGGTATCGCCCCTATTTCGAAGACCGCCGCTTCACACTGGTCACGGACAGCCGAGCTCTCCTTTGGCTGGACCGCGTGAAAGACCAGCGTTCCAAGCTAACCCGCTGGGCCCTCCTGCTCCAGGAGTTCGCGTTCGAGGCCGTCCACTGCCCGGGGAGGGCAAACGAGTTGCCCGACTTCCTTTCCCGGAATCCAACCGAGAGGGCAGTCTCACCAGGCGCCACCGATCTAGACCGACTCCTGCCACCAGCCACCAACCTCGGGGACCCACGACCCCCGGCCCAGCCCGCATTGTTAAACACCGAGCTGGCAGAACTCTCCGAGGAAGTCCGCGTTGCCCAGAGAGCCAACCCACACATCACCAGGTTAGTGTAAACTTGGGAGCGGATCCATGCTGCAGGTCCGGCCAATGCTCGGGAGAGGGCCTTCCTGCAGGAGTACGCGGTAGAGAAAGGATGTCTGTGGCACCGTCACGAGGGAGGGAACCGTCTGGCGGCTACCGTCGACCTCCAACCCCGGGTGCTACATCATTACCATGACGCCCCCAACGCCGGCCATCCGGGAGCAGAGGAAACTGCGAGAGCCATCAGCCGTCTATATTACTGGCTGAAGTTAGAGGCCTCCGTGAGAGACTACGTCCGTGACTGCTGGATATGCGCCACCATGAAGCGAGGGCCCCTCCAAGACAAGGCTCCGTTGCGGCCGCGCGCCCCCACGCGCCCTTGGGAAGCCATCTCTGTGGATACGATGGGGCCGTACGCCACCACTCCGCGGGGAAATCGGCAGATCCTTGTAGTCACGGACCTATTCAGCCGTTGGGTGGAAGCCTTCCTCGTCGACCGGGCCGACGCCGACTCTGTGATCCGGCTCCTGGAGGAAGAGATGTTCTTCCGGTACGGCTATCCCAGGTGCACCGTGTCGGACAACGGACGACAATTCGTGTCCATCTCCTGGGACGCTACCCTGCGACGCTGGGGCTCCCTACACTGGACCACCCCAATATACCACCCGAGGGCCAACCCGGTGGAACGCCGGAACCAGGAGTTGAAGAAGGGCCTGCGCATCCAGTTGTACGGAAGAGACCCCGCCGAATGGGACCGAGTCCTCCCGTTACTCCTGTACCATCTTCGGACCAGGCGAAACGCAGCAACAGGCCTCGCTCCCAGCAAAGCGCTGCTCGGATACGAGCTCCCACGGCCAGGGTAATGGCAGGCTGCTCCCGTTAACGAGCAGCCCGCCGAAAACCAGGGAGAGGCTCGGCGACAGAGGATCCAGGCCGTCCATCGCAACCAGCACAGATACCGTGCACGCTATGTTCTAGACGGAGCCCCTATGCCAAGGTTTCGGGAAGGCGACCAGGTCCTGCTTCGAGTCCAGCCGAATCTCAGAGCGTGGGCCGGCCCTCGCTGGACGGGTCCGCAAACCATCATCGAGCCCGCCGGCGCGACGTCCTACTGGGTCCGCAAAGCAGACGGTGACCCCGTGAAAATGCACGTGGACGACCTAAGACGTGCCCCGGGAGAACCAGTGCGGTAGTGCGGATAGTGACGTTTTAGCGAATTTAATAGGGAAGGACCGTTAGTGACAATCTGTAGTGCCTAAGTGTAGTTGTAAGGACAATAATTGACAATTTTTACACATAACAGTTCCATAAATTAATTAGCGTGAGTTATAACTCATTAGTCATCACTCAACACTGTGTAACCAATCACAACATAGAATTTTCAATACTCCGCACCTTGATAACCAATTACAAACGTGCAATTAAAACATTGGACAATCAACCGAGTGATAATGAAAATAAATACACTCGTTAAAATTATATCTGTCCTAAAGTTTGAAATGTCGTAACACGAATTCAAAGTTTTTATGAAAATTATAAAATTCAAATAGTGGAAATCCAGTTTACTATCCGTTAATAATGTATAGTATTCTACTCGAGGTAATCGCAATAACTCACTTGGATGATTACAGCACTCGCATGCGGCTTCTGCTGCAAATTACATCCGCGTAAGTTGTTGCCCACATTACCGCTCGTTGGATAATATATTATTCCTATAAAAATAGAATTTTTTACATACGCAAGGTGACCCTAAAGTAAGGAAACAATTAGCTATGTTACTTTTTATTAGAATTTATTTGTGTATAAGGATATTTGAATGTTAAATAATGATGTATTTTTAGGAGAATTGTTTGCAAAATGCGAAGTGCTTTTTTTATACGGGTCACGGTAATAGATCTATCTATATGGTAAAGTTCTAAATAAACCAGCCAAACTCAAAGCCAGGTAGGCAGTAGACACCCCAGAGAACATCTACTGCAAATTGTTTCAGGTGAAAATCTCACATCAATAATCTCCATGCAAACTTTTTTTTAGGTGCAACATAAAGGCAAGCGAAATTTGAAAACGTATTAAAATGTTATAATTTATGCAAATCCAATGCACATATGAAGCTTTCACAGGCCTTAGAGGTCCATCGCTTTTGGTGTGAAACAAGGCTAGTAATGTACTAAAATATGCACGACATATACATTGTCAAAAAAAATTACAAATATGCGAAATATGTACAAAAAAAGTTAAAAATCACATTAAGACGGTACTAAATGAATAGAAACGGAGTTTTAACAAAATATACCCATAAATGTAGATATGCTTTTTGCATACATTCCACTTTCTAGATATTATACTTAATTTAGAGCAGGACCGACTCTAGTTCTCTGTTTAATATTTAATTAATGTATTTATAACCGTTGTTTAATAACCTATAACTTGTTGTTTTGTGTACTCTGTATACTTTCCTTTCTATATGTATTTTGTAAAAAATGTTTAGGTAAGACGGAACACATCATAGTAGGTTCGACTCCCCATAAGCTGACCGTCGTTGATCCTTTTACGAGGATCTTATTTAGCTGTGATTCGAAAGTGTGACTCCCACTTATTTGAAGTCACCCCATACATTGAATCAATAACTACTTTTTCTTCCAGTGATCGTATTTCGCGAACTCTCCCTTCTTCCCTGTGCTAACCGATGAACCCATTTTCAACGGTTTGTTGCAGGCTGACGAAAACGTTCGTTTAAGCCGTAACAGACTATCGTAACGTTCCTATACAATAATTATTATTTCTTGTTTCATTGCTATTTGTTATCTTACTCTGCAATCCCACAGAACATTTGTTTTTAGATCTAACACGGGAGAAGATTTTACGCAACATGCTATGGTTCTTTATTGCTTTTTTTCTGATATTTACGACGAAAGCAGCTAAAGCGAGCTCGTCGTTGTCATCCGTCAGTGACATGGTTCAAGTGTAAACTGGCACTGCTTAAGCATGCTTGTGCCCTGCAGCGGCTATACGGCTGTCAGATATATTTGTGAAATTAATTTGTACAAGTAAACCATTCAAGTACACACTTGCGTGTGTAGTCGGCCTTAGTACAGGGCATGAGCGGTTTGATTAGTAAGGCGAAATCTTGTCCCCGGTATATTAATCAAGAAGGTGGTGGTTATATATATATATATATATATATATATATTATCTGTTGCTATAGCGTTTGTCGTCGATCTATGGCGACCATTCCCCACACCCTTCGTTCGTTCCATTACCCTTCTCGCAGGTTTCTCTCCGACATTGCTTTGACTGTTCCTCACTTCCAGGTATTTGGAGGACGCCCTCTTTTTCTTCTTTCGTATGGAATCCAATTCATTATTATTTTTGGCAACCTTTCTTCCCCCATCCTCTGGACGTGACTATACCATACAAACTATTTTGATCTTATTTCATAATGGTATTTTGTATCTTCATAATTTCGCGGATTTTGATATAGGTAACTCTCTCCACTCTTGATATTCTTGCTGACCTTCTTAAGTAGTCCCTCTCCGCTGCTAGCAATTTCTTTTCTTCCACTGTATTTATTTGCCATACTTCACATCCATATGTGGAAATACTTTTAATAATTGTATTGTATATGTATCTTTTGTTTCGCTTGGATATGTCTCTGCTCCATAGAACAGAATTTAACATTCCTGTAACTTTTTT
>JABXWE010017385.1:0-20119 GCA_014611495.1 Limonius californicus
TGATAGACCACTGACCTCTCTTTTTTCTGCAGATCCCGGTAGTCAGTCCAAAAACACTCCTATCAGCTGTCCAAAGATGTTCTAACTTCCAGCTCGGCTTAAATAACTTCTCCAACTTCTCCTTGATGTAAATTGTAGTAAAACTTTCACAAGAAATTATTCTTGTTCAAGTACCAAATCAAAGATATATCCACCACTCATTAAAAAACTTTATTCTCCAGCTCATAAAAACCTTTACAATCTTCTATGTAGAAAAAAATACTCGTTCAACAGCTATTCTATAATACCACAACTTTAATACGACGTTAATTTTAACTTTTTATACGAGGTACATAAATGCACACCTTTTCCTTTTTTCAAATTTTTATCGTAACTAGTCAATAAATTTTCATTTTTCCCTATTACCAATAACGATGAACATTTTAAAACACAACCTCCTATCTATAAATAAATTACACAATACCTAACAACCATAGGACATCGCATGCAATATATAAGAATTAATAATAATTCCTTTCTACTCCAAAGAAAATAAATAAATGATCTAAAATATGTTTTAGAATAGATTTAAGCCGAAAAAGAAACAGATTATAAAAAGCTCCAAATCCCACCACACATCATCCCTGGTTTATTACCATCAGTATAAGATTAATTGAACAAAAATAAAATATTGAAGCACCTTCACACCCCAATACGATATCACAGCATATATATATATATATATATATATATATACAGGGTGAGTCAGGAGGAACGGACCAAACTCCAGGAGTGTATTGTACACGTGAAAATATTATAAAAAAATCAAATGTTGTTATCCGATTTTTATTTGTTTTCAAGTTAGAGCGTAATTAAAAATAAACAAAATTTCATACATTAATGTTTAGGTAAACATAGCGTTCTTATAATACATGTTCAAAAATACCACCATTCACCTCTAAACATTTTCTGCTTCGTCTACGAAGGGCGCCTGTTACTCTCCTGATTGAGTCATGTCTTTGTTTAAGATCGGCTGCAGTATTTCTAATACGTTGAATTAGTGCATCCTGAGTGTCCACTTTTACTTTGTATACTTCATCTTTGAACCAGCCCCATAAACAATAATCTGGTGCTGTGAGGTCTGGAGATCTTGGAGGCCAACTAATAGGAGCACCTGCGACCATCCCAACGCCCTGGAAACCTTTCGTCCAAATACTGCTTGACCTGATGAGCGAAATGCGCAGGAGCTCCATCGTGCTGGTAGTACATTTGCATTCTGATGTTTAAAGGAACATTTTGTAACACTTTAATCGTACAAGCTAAAAAATTAACGTTAAATCACTGATACATTATCAGAACAACAAAGTTATCAAATGGTTTTGAGTCTCGAACATGGCATACTAGATAAACATTTTTAATTACAGGCGCCCTTCGTAGGCAAAGCAGAAAATGTTTTGAGGTGAATGGCGGTATTTTTAAACATTTATTATAAGAACGCTGTGATTACCAAAACGTTAATGTATGAAATTTTGTTTATTTTTAATTACGCTCTAACTTGAAAACAAATAAAAATCGGATCACAACATTTGAGTTTTTTTACATTGTTTTCACGTGTACAATACACTCCTGGAGTTTGGTCCGTTCCTCCCGACTCACCCTGTATATATGTATATATATCAGGGTGGAGTGAAAATGCACGAAAAAAATTTTTTTAAGAAAATTTCTTCGTAATAGTGAAAAAAAGTTGCCTTTTAGGCTAGTAAACAACCCAGAAAAAACTGGGAACTATCAATCAATTTCTTGCACTGCCCCAAGTGACCTGAATGTTAGGTAAAGTATTTAACTACTTTTTTTTCTAAATTTTAGCTTATTGGGTAATAAATTATTTCATGCGAGTTTTAAGGCAATGTAATAGCAAAAAATAGCTTTCTAATAATCTAGTGACATAGACTGTAGAAGCTGTGTGATATCAGATAATGATTTGCATTGCCCCATGAGCCGCCAATAAAAAATAATGCTAATTTTTGAGTTTTCTTTAGTTTTTATTTATTTTCCAATTAAACAAAACACATACATTAAATTTTAAAGAACGAACCTGCTAATTCTAATTGCTGGTACAAGAATATTTGTCTTTCTCCATTTGCTACTGTTGATAGCTTACTATTTTCTTGAAACATATTCTGCTTTGGTCTCAAATTTTGACATCAATCGGCGTGATTCCAGCTTGGCGCGGATGTAACCATCTCGGGATTATTGACCACAAACGGTTAAAGAAGCATTTGTTACCAATTTAACACATCGCTCGACACTTTGTGTGTGGCATGGGAATTTATGGAATCCAATTTGAATGACCTCTCTCATTTTCCCCTCGTTTATCATATCAATCAACTCCTCTTTTGAATATTTTATGGTCATTGGTGGTTCTGATAATTCACAATCTTGCCACGATATTAAATCTATGTACTCAGAGGCCGCAAAGTTTAGTAACGGAATCTGAAAGTTTCGAACAACGCCAGGTGTTTTTTGCAGAGATCTAATTTTCAAAATCCTCCTAAGCGCAAGTTCTCTAATGACTATTCTTTTATCACACATCATTGCAATTAAGATATTTTCCGGGTGGCCGAAGTATCCATTACGTTGAATTATTGGATCGATTATATGTGTTTTTTATCATCGCTGAGATATCTTGACAACCGAATCAATTCCAATAAATTATTATAGCACCACTGACACAGGACCAGTTGCATTTTATTTGAAACCAGACCGGAGCATAGACTTTTACAACATATTCTGCTAATACTTTTAGATTTTCAGGTGGAGACTCAGTGGCAATATATAACCGCAACAGTCGATTCGCCATTGTCAGCCATCTAGAATGGCTCATCTTACCAGGGTCTCTGTTAGCCAAACTTTCGGTACAGTTCCCTGTTACTACTGCATGACATATTTGTAGCAGATATTTTTGGTGCGCACTTAAATCACTGTCGTCGATTTGGGGCAAGGTCCCTAGTATCGGAAGAAAGTTTACTATTTTAAGTTTTTCGCAGTCACTTAACATTTTACCAATTGGTCCGGAATATCCTCGTGGCCCTGTTGTGGGACCATCTAATTTTTGAAAAAGGTGTCGCAGAGGAAGTTCATTGGCATGCAACTGGCAAATGAACCACTGCAGTGGTCTTCCAAAATGCATTTCGAGTTGCCTGATAACACCACCTTTCTGTCCCGTATTTATAACGGTGCCATCACATCCAATTACCACCAAGTCCGTCATATCCATACCAATATCTTCTAGATATGCGATAATACTTGCTTTTATGTTAGCAGCTGATCCAGACTGAGGTGCAACATGACCTATGTATTTCGAGTTTGGTTCCTGTACAAACACATAGGTAATGTTCTTCAGTAACGGTTTTTCTATGTGACTTGCCTCCCTTGCTTTCTAAAACTAATGTTTTATCTTTTCGGCCGTCGAAGTATAGCCCTTGAATCGATGAAACCTTGTCTTGCTCTTGCTTTGAAATATCATAACAAATTTTTCTTCGCTGTCTTCTTACTTTATGCCTATCAACAACACTGGAACTGTCTCCTTGAGAAACTATACCAATATCTTCTAAGACAGCAGTAGCAATAATGGCTGCACTTCTGTCAGAAACGCCGGTTCTTTCACATGCTAGAGCCAGTGAGGGTAAATTGACTCTCATTTGAGACGATCTGCTTCTTTTTTAGGAAGACGGTTCGAAAATCTCAGGACTTGACGATTCTGAAGATATATGACTGCCATCCGACACCTGTGAAGCAGATACATCAACTACTTGTGAAGGTGTACTTTTTTCCTCCTTCGTGCTACGTTTCAAACTTCTTTGCAGTCCTATATTCTTTCTTTCTTCTTTTTTCAAGTTCTTTTTAGTCGCAAGCGTATCAACTGATCCCATAATCATTTTTCTTTCGGTTCTTTGATCTATAAGGAATAACTGTTCACTTCTAGGAACTTTTCTGGACTTCTCACAAGAACATGCGTTAAAATCTTCGCATTTACAGGCGGATATATCAAACAGCTTTTTCGCATCGGCTTGGAATTGTTTTATTTTCACATGATAACTGTCTTTGTGGATTCGCCCTTTGGAAGGCTTCAAAATATTTCTATATTTGTCATGGTAGTCGCGAAATAGCTTCACGATTCTATTATATGAAACCACAGGAATAGACGCTATATTCCACAAGCCGATTAACTTTTTAGCAATAACGTCACTAATTTCAGATACTGTTTTTATTTGAGAATCATATCTAACCCAAAGGAAATATTTATTCACATTTTCGTAGGTGGGTAAAACATTATCACAAAGTTTTTCCGGTGGTCCAAACACAATACAGTTCACTGTTGTTCGGGTTTTTATTCCCGACGACGACGTCGATGCCATGATTTTGTTACTCGGAATCCTGCTAATTTAACTATATCACTACTGAAAACGCGTGGCGTGCACTTACAACTGAAGCACAAACATGACTGAGAAAAAGGACTGAAATACGATACGGCTTTAAACAGTGCGCATGCGCACTATATCACACTAGTACACGTGTACTGTATGCCACGAAGGGCATGAAGTAAAAGCGAAATAATTCCAAGGACGTCGCAATAAAATTACTATATTTGGGGTATATATTTTTTCAATATTTTGCAGATTTCAGATGTGTGGGGGCACCGGAAGGAATTGAAATATCTTAATGAATTTTTGACAGGTTTATAAGAAGGTGAAAAGGCAACTTTTCTTGACTATTACGTACTGAAAAATCGCATTTCGATTTTTCGCTGCACCTTAACGTTTCAGTAGTCGCACCTTTTATCTGGACACCAGTAGTCGCAGTAGGTCTCTCAGACCCCTTGGTTTTCTGATTTTTTGCACTCATACTAATTGAGATATATTGCTCATTACTGAATATATTTGTTTATTAGGATAATAAAACACATTCGTCACAAAATTTACACTTCTAACTTTATTTGAAAATTCACAAAATAATATCAAAGCAAAATGTGCATTTCTTGACGTTATCTTAATATGTTCTGTTTTTTCAAATTTTACTTTAAAAATGCCATATGTCATTATTGAAATAATGACAATAAGGTTCATTTAGTGTAAAAAAGGAATCAAATGATTTAAATCAGTTCAACCATCACCATCACCATCAATATGTATTCACTTACAAGGACACCTCACTTGGCTCACAGGTGATAATTCTCAAAAGAATACACCTAAACTAATGCGCTTTCGTATGAGCATAAGAGAGTACTCGATCGAAAGGTACCGAAAACGACCAAGCGTAAGATCAAAAAATTACAGAGTTATAGCTGAAATAAGAATTGTCAGATCTGTGAGACCCCGTGCGACTACTGGTAGGTTAATGTACAGGTATGTTTGTGGTCACAAATTATGTAAATGTCAGTGTTACATTACTGTGTTTTAAATGTAACCTGATATATACAGAACTGTGCATTTTCGGTACCCCCAATGTAACTCTGATTTCCTACAGAACATAAGTTCTATAAATGCATCATCAGTTATATAATTGTGTGCACTAGGAAGGTACATGTGTGATTTTTTTAAATTATAGAAATTTTCAATAATAGATGTTGAAGTCAAATTTGCTGAAGAAAACTTACATTATGCGGTCGACCTGCACCTCGTGGTGGTACTGGCGGTCCAGTAATAGGAGACGGGGGTGCTGGTGCTGGTTTCCTTGTTTTCTGCACCTCTTCTTGAACAGCTTCTCGCCCACCGTGTTTGTTAATAAAATCATAAATAAATTCTCGTGTGTCCTTATCTTGTAATTGTTTCTCTGACACTCCAGCCTAAACAAAAAAGATGAGTTAGTTCATATATAAGTTATTATAGTAAGTACTCTACAAGGATTTTAGACATAGTAAGAGGTTGGTTAAACAAGATGCAAGTTGTCTATGTAGGAGTGACCCATTTTATTTTTTCCTTATTTTATATAGTAAATTTCTATATAATGTATTTGACAATTTTGGAAATCCCCCAGCAGGGTTTATTGAATAGGATTGTTCTGAGAAGAGGTACTTAATAAATCAAAATTCGATACAGCAATACAAAAGTTACAAATATTTTGAAATTGAATCAGTTTCAATTTTTTGATTGTGTATTATTTTGGAAAAACAATATTCTCTGGCATTTAGGATGCAAGACCCGGCCCCAATAGAAGCTGTAGAAACTCATCATATATATAATATTCTATTAACCTCATAAATGTGCTTATTTTCTCGTATGTAACCAAAACTGCATCCCTTACAATTACCAAAATTCCAATAATATACCACTCAATTAGACTCCTGTGTAACACTGATGTGGAATTTAAATTACCTTTTGAAAAAAGGTGTTCAGTTGGGGGTCATCACAGTTAATGTCAAAACCTTTGTCCGGATCCCATCCAACATGTGAAACATGCCTGAATTCGGAAGGGTTTCCAATGTCAGCTTTGGTGATGTTCCGCTTGCGTTTTGCTTTTCTTTCAGCTATAATTTATAGAATATTTACAAATTAAAAGAACAAATCATGTTAACCAAATATAAAACTTTATAGGGTACTGACCAGGATCTGCAGTTTTTCTATACATCATCAAGTCATTGTTTGTTGGCAATCGTGGTGTCTGTTCTTGATGCAAAGTGAAATTATTTCTGGAGTTTCTTTTTTCTGAAAATGGTCTCACATTACTTTAAAGTTAAACCTAAAATATTGAAGAAATTTATACCTTCTCTTCTCTTCTTTGCCAACAATTTTCTATCTACGACTACCTTTAATTCCTTTGCTTCCATAAGGCTTGCAAAATTAAAACCTATCATACAGCCCTAAAACATTAATTACTGTTAGGTAAATCCAATGGCACAGCCTTATTCCATATCAAGTCAATCAATATTTGAATCTTCATATAACTGATTTTAAAAGAATTTAGATTTTTGTCAAATCCCAACAAGTTCTTGATCAAGTATGTGCGTTTTATGTGAACATGATGAAAAATTTAGACAAATTATATACTGAAAGAAAACACATTTTATACCCGTTAAAGTAATAAATAAAATCATCTAGATATGTTAATTTCTATATTTACAAATCTTTATATTCTACTACATATCCACGAATTTCTCTAAAAAAATTGATGTGATGTGATGTGAAGACTCTCCATGTTACAAGGCAAATATGTGAATGCACTTACCTCTCCTTCAAACGTGTGAAGAAATTCACATGAACTTGAATAGTCCATGTTGTTGTACATCTCTTGTTCCCAAATCAAGGTATTTCTTTTTAAACAGTATAACCGAAAGAAATAATTTTTTCGATAGTTGTCTTTGACGAAGCATAGAACCCCAGTATCTTTTTTTATCCATTGAGAATGGTTAGGTGGTTCAGTCACATACAGTTGAATCACGCTTGTTGCTAATGTCTGGAATTTTTAAATTATGAAAACTCCTAAAGTGAGTCAATTATGATTCATAGAGAAAGATCAACATCGTACTTACTTGGCATCGCACCCCTAGTAAGGTAAACACTTGTTCATTATCTTCCTTGGCAAGTAAACTACAAGGCTTATTTTCACAAATTTCTTGCGGCATTTTTTACAATTTTCCCGGAAATATAGGTCGGAAGTGCGTGATGAACTTGCAACTCTTTACAGACAGATACTTTAGGTTTATGCCTAACCTATATTTTTTTATCTTATCTACTTCTCACAATTAAGTAGAGTATATCACAGAACTATACATAGCCCACCTTTATTTGCACAAATTTTTCGTTTTTAACTTATGTTTAAAAATAGGTTATACAAACGTCAAATTTCATTACCGACAACTTTCCTGGACAAGAAAATACAATTCTGTCAGGTTGTCCAACTTAATATATGCGACTTTCGCAGTGGCGTAGTCTCAATTGGGATTTCATTTTTAAGTCAGTTATTTAATGTAATTTTTATTTATATTATTGGGCAGTTGAATAAATCTAAGCTATTCAAAATCTGGATAAGATATTTATTTCTTTAAAGTTGGATATATTTAACCTGAAAGTACAAAATGTTTATTGCCGGAACGGTTATCAGTGAATACTTGGTGTGGAATTATTGATAACATGCTCATTTGTTCATTCGTTTCTGAGAACTGACCACAGATATTTAAATTTTCTAGATCATTTGGGAGGATTGTTAAACCCTAGTATAGAGCGAATTCACTCTATACTGGGGTTAAACGATGTCGCTCTGGCGATCAGACATGGTAGGTATGTGGTACGAGCACGATGGTGCCCCGGCGCACATTGCGTTATTTTTAAGACAATTTTTGAATCAACAGTTTGAAGGACGTGTAATTGGCAGAGGAGAACAGCACCCCTGGCCCCCAAAATCTCAGGACTTAACTTGCTTAGATTATTATTTGTGGGGCTATATGAATGATATGGTATACCAAACACCATCAGAAACTATTGAAGATCTTAGGAGACGCATTTTTGAGGCAGCAGAACTAATTGGGACTAACAATGATATGTTACGTAGGCTAACCAGATCTCTTGTAAGAAGAACCAGAAATGTGTCTCCAGAGCAATGGTGGCCATTTTGAACAATATTTATAGTGAATTTAAACTAAAATAAAAATAAATATTGGCTTTTCGGAAATTGTAATTATTTAATAAATAATAATTTAACACTCTGTATTTTGAAAACGGTTTACTGTAGGGCATAACTTTATTGGAATTTTTAACTGTAATTGGTCTAACGATTATGTACATGAAGTAGTGATCTCGCGTTATGGATACCCTGTATATGTACAGGGTGATTCAAAAGGTGTGGTCCAAACGTTAAGGTGTAATTGGTGATGTTTAAACGAGTAAAAAATGCCAATAAATTGTTTTCTAGTAATAACAACATTTTTATTATTAATAAACAACCTATACTATTATAAGAAAAATTAAAAATAATCACAAATGTTAAAAATGTCCACCCTGTTCTTGTATACAAAGTTGACAACGCCGATGCAGGGAGTCTCGAACATTCCTCAATTGTTGAGGATCTTTTCGAAAATCCGTAATAGCTCTATTTATTCTATTCACTAAGTCATGCCTGTTTAGAATTTCCGTTGCATAAACTTTTTCCTTTAATTCACCCCCAAGTAAATGTCTTGCGGAGTAATATCAGGCGAATGAGCTAGTCATGCTGCTGGACTTCCTCTTTCAATCCAGCGTTGCGGGATGTTATGATTTAGCCAATGTCTAACCTGCCGTGAATTGTGCAACGGTGCCCCGTCATGCTGGTACCACATTGACCTTCGCACATCAAGAGGCACATCTTCTAATAGTTCCGGCAAAGTATTATCTAAGAAGTCTAAATACATGGCACCATTATACCAATGTGGTTATACATAAGGTCCGATAACATGATCGCCTACAATACCGACCCAAACGTTAACACTGAAGCGTTGTTGAAAAGCAGTTGTGAATGTAGAATGAGGGTTTTCGAAATCTCAGTGATGCATATTATGCCAGTTGTTGATACCATTCCGTGTGAACTGCGATTCATTCGTCCAGAGAATTTGACTTAAAAATTCTGGATTGTTTGCGGTAGTATCTACCAACCATTGACAAAACTGTAGGCGCCTCAAATTATCACCATCATGTAGATTTTGTACATGTTGTATATGGTAGGGATATAAGCTGTTTCTGTTTAATGTACGCCAAACTGTCGACTGGGTAATGCCAAATTGCCTAGAAATTCTTTTAGTACTCGTCGATGGGTTTTGCTGGACTGCGTCAATAATGTCAGCATTATTGTCCATGTTATTTCTTCCAACATGATGAGGTGGTCTGACCATACCTGTTCCACACAAATTTCGATGCAACCGTTCAAATGTTCGGTGGTCAGGCTGTTGCCGGTGAGGATACCTTCTCCGATATTCTACCACAGCTGCACGAGCATTGTCGCTGCAATAACCATATACAAAATGCATTTCTGCATACTCACGTACAGAAAAAGCTCCATCATTACCATACTTAGAAAACAACAATAATTTAAGCTTGAAAAGCCTTCTGTCATAACAAATTACCATTTGTTTGACTTATTTCCTATTATGACTTGATTTAACAGAACAATGATAAAAACAAAGAAATCCTCTGTAACTAGATAACGGTTGCAAATAAGACATGGGTTTATTAACATTTTTTGCTTCGTGTAGCATCCCACATCACACCTTTAAGTTTGGACCACATCTTTTGAATCACCATGTATATACAGTGCGATTCGATTTTTGTTTTAAAACTTTAAAAGCAATTATCTCGAAAACTTTTTAATGCAGTATCATACTTTTTTAGTATATTTGGTTTTACAATTTCACGCTCTTTCCAAATCCGTCATAAGAAATTAGGGTATCCATTTACCTCAGAAACAAAAGACAATCTACAAATAACAATTACACTAAAATATGTCTAATTTAAAATAAAAATCGCCGTGTTCGAGGATTTCTTTGAAAAACAATTAATAAAAGATTTATTTCGATAGTTCCAGACTTTGCACTATATATGCACAGGGTGCATAAAAAGTAAGGAACATCGATGCTACAGCTTCAAATAATAACTTTACGAAAAAAAGTTTCATATACAGTGCGGTCGTAAAATGTTCTCCCCCTCTACTAACTTTTGAATAACTTGATATTCTTTCACCAAATTGTGTGTGCTTTAATGCGAGACTAAATACTACTTTTTAGTCCGTATTTAAATTTTATAACTTTCAAAATGGCGGCTAGGCGCTATCTTGAACAATTTTTTTAAATCGTAATGGGGATCAACTGACACCTCATTTGAAAGGTATTTTAATTCTGCGTATGATCCTTAAGATTCATAACAAAATATTCATCCAGAAAAAAATGACAGACGATTGAAAATAACAAGTTTATGGAAAAAAGAAGGCACCCGGAAAATTTTAAGATTTGCGGTCCGGATATGTTGTTGGCCTAGTCGAGGCTTTTTCCTGTAGCTTGTACCGTTCGGCCAACAGGGACGTCCAAAGACGAAACACGAATCGACGTCTAGCACGTGTCCACGTCATCGCAACGAGTCGCTCTGGGGTGAATCTGTTCGCATAAGTACGGTGCATTCACGGCCGGCGAAGGCGGTTCTAACATCCCCGAAGGGGGCGCGGGGACGCCGAAACGTAAAAAAAACATAAAAATTGGCATAACAACTTAACCGGTGTCCCCTTTTGGAAGTTACAACCGGCTGTCAATGCGCCGTACTTATGCGAACAGATTGAGCTCGTGACCGACTCGCTGAGATTTGCGGTCCGGATATGTTGTTAGCCTCGTCGAGGACAACAACTTTCCTTATGGCACTTTCCCGTAGACCGTAGCGATCGGCGGCCGGGGGCGTCCAATGTCGAAACACGAATCGACATCCAGCACGTGTCCACGTTATCGCAGCGAGTTGGTCACGAGCTCAATCTGTTCGCATAAGTACGGCGCATTGACGGTCAGTTTTTATGCCAATTTTTATGTTTTTTTAGACGTTTCGGCGTTCCCCGCGCCCCCCTCGGGGATGTTAGAACCGCCTGCCGTACGCTTCGCCTTACTTAGCTTCGAAGATATTCGTATTAGCGCGATTGTACATGAAAACCATATTTATTTCGGTGAATAATGAAGTATGGTGATTTAAATGATTTAGTTACGGGCCGCAGTCCGCATTCTAGGGTGTTGCGGGCCGCATGTTTTACACCATTGATGTACAGTATTGTCGACAACTGCAGGCAACTACTCTTGAACAATTGGCACTTTGTTTGGGTGTATATGCAATGGTTTTTTGCACATTTTCTAATACAAACCGTAATGTAAATGTTCAGTAACTCAGTTACATTGTTTATTACCTGTTTAACGAGACACACATTATAATATGCTTTGTTGGGAAAACTGTTGAGTATCCTGTACATTGTCCTCCGTAAGTACCTACAGACGTTCTGCTGTTAGTCTGTCGGTTTCGGGGTACCGTTGAACATGCAATATACGAGTTGGACTATCCCATATAGGCACAATTCATAGTGAAGGTGTACTATGAGCCAGTTACGGCCAGAGTACAAAGAGATGCTTGGTAAATCACCTCGACACTTCTGATAATATTGATATTACGTTCTCGTAAATAGTTTCCTGTTTTTATGTGAATACACTTACAAAGTAAAGGGTTTAGATTAGTTATTGTTGTTTACAGTTTAGAAGAATATTTGTTACGGTGTGACGTGCTGATAGCATCCACTATGATGTAAGTATATTTAATAAATTAGGGAACCGAAACGGAAAAAACAAAAGTTCTGTTTTTACATTAAGATAATTTTGAATAAATACACAGTAGAATTGCCTTTAACCGCAAATCTAGTGTCGGGGCATATTGTTTTCGGCTGGCTGTTCATTAGGATATAGTGGGGCCACAGACCTTGCACTATAATTGTATAGTTATGCCACCTAATCGAATGAAAGCCTGACGAGAATGCTTTACAAAAGTGAACATATTTTAAATTTAATGGGGTATTCGATTTTTTAACGAATATAACGAATCTGATTTTCTGATTTAATTCGCAGAGAGTACATAAATAATAAAAAATACCATTTAACTGCAACTATAATAAGTAGATATAACTTTCTATTAAACTAATCTACCGTAAACACTCTTTTTATCATTATTTCGTTATTATTAGCGATTAAACTGCTATCACTTTTCTTATTGTCTCTAAAGGCTTCTGCATATGAATATGGTACAACTTCTACTTTAGGTCCACGTCCTGATAAAAATTTTTTTGTGTTTATTTTATTTAGCTTGGTGTTGTTATTCATACTATTTTCTGAAATTGTTTCTACTCTGTGTACGGCCTCAGATTTTGAAAATTTTCGATATGCGTGTTTTAGTTTCATGTTTTTGGTTTTTCGTTCAAATTCTCGTTTTTTAGTTTGTTCTGTCATTTTATTCCTTCCTGTCAGATATGTTTCCAATAGTTGTCGCCTTTGGATGGTTTCCCTAAGAGGAGAGTATGTTGGGGGTCTACTTGGTGATTGAAATATATTCTTGACTTTAGAACAGTAATTGGATAGTTCATTATCAGGAATTAAACTGCAAGTACTGAATGTCTGTGAGATGTAAGGTATAAACTGATTTGGTTCAATTTGTGATTGTGTTGCACTTTTAGAGGTTTCAACCGGAGGATTACTGATTGCGCATTCATCGGAAGATACTATTGTTTTTTCTTTCTTAGATTTAAGTAGATTCAGTTGATGTTTAGGTGTGATTCTATTTTCATCCATGAAATCGTGGATTACTGGGTACCATTTTGCCTCTTCTTTCTGTTTAAGTAACTGCTGGTTTAGTTCACATATTTCAGATTGTTGCATACAAGCAGTACCGTGATATTTTCTTGGTATTACGTTAAACCGTTCTTCAAGTCCTACTATAGACGCAAGTGTATTAGGTGCTTCTCTTGGTAAAGTTACACAAATCGCCGCGTTTAAAGCATCCGAATTATTCGTAGAGTCAGTTTCAACTTTATTTGTATATTTCAAGTTTAACGAAGTGTCCTTTACGTCACATCTAATTTCTACAGGAGATGGTGGGTCTAATGCATTTAACTGAACTGTATCTATCGGTGGTAATTGCATTAAAATGTTCCTTCCTTTATCATTAAACTGTATTCCATTATTGCTTAACATGCCAAGGAACTGCTTCGAAGTTAACTGTTTATCCAACTTTATGGCCGCATATAGTACCTTACGCTTTATACTAACCACATATCAGGAATTTACAAACTTCTCCTTTATATCACGTTTTGTTTTAATCTTTTAGATTCAATATTGTCAAAATAAGGTTACATTGGTATCACTGACTAAAATGTTTTATGAATTGTGCCAACTTGTTTTAAGGTAAATGGAGAAGCGAGCTAAATACGCTATTTATGAGTTGGCAATATGAATTTTTGTAAATTGTGTGCAAAACTGCCTTCTGTTTGTTCTACCAAATTTCTTATATTTGAATCCAATTGATTTGTTATGCTATATTTCTGTTGAATTTCTCTTTTAGCATTGTATTTGGAAAAATTACGTAAACCGAAACATAGTTTCCATATCGATATTTGAACTGCAATACAATTCTTAAAAAAATATTAATTAATAAGGTGACTATTCGTACTACTTTTAGTAATCTATTATTGTTCTGTGATCATTTACATTGCTTTATATACAAAGACATAAAAATTATAATGGGTGATCTAAATGCCAAGATCGGAAGTAATAACGAAGGTAAGGAAAGTGTAATGGGGAGAGAAGGGGTTTGAGAAAGAAATGAACATGGTGACATGTTTTCTGCACCTTGAATAACCTAATGATAGGAGGAAGTATATTTCCAAACACACTAGCCCATAAGGTAACTGGACATCGCCCAATGGAGCAACGAAAAATCAAATAGACTATGTAAGTATAGACAGGAAGTATAAAAACTGCCTGCAGGATGTTAGAGCGATGAGGGGTGCCGGCGCTGGCTCCGATGATATACTCGTGCGAGCGAAGGTCGAAACAAGGCCGAAAGATAAAAATACAAGAAAGCAAACAAGAATGAAGTATAACACACAATTTCTATAATTGTGCAGAAAGAATTTCAGCAACAACTGGAGACAAAATACGGCGAACTTGATATGAACAATCTGAGTATTGAG
Organism: Limonius californicus; assembly: GCA_014611495.1. Lineage (NCBI taxonomy): Eukaryota > Metazoa > Arthropoda > Insecta > Coleoptera > Elateridae > Limonius > Limonius californicus. The sequence continues at coordinate 14,701 of JABXWE010017385.1, forward strand.
CAACTATGGAAAAAATATAAAGACATTCTGAAGGGGACAGCAAAAGAAATAGTAGGTATAAAAATGAACCCGACCAAGGATTGGATGTTGAAAGAAACGTGGGACAAAATAGAGGAAAGAAGGAAGATTAAACTAAAACTATGAGGAGAACAAACGCAGAATAGAAAGGTAGAATTAGAGACACTTTATAAAGAAAAGAACAAACAAGTAAAAAGATGTGCGCGGAAAGGCAGAAGAATATGGTACAGTATGAGAAAATAGCAAATGAAGCAGATAAATCAGTAACACAAAATGATTTCACAGGAAGGAAAGAAGGTCGGACAATACAAATAAGAGACAAAACTAAAAATAAACTAAAGACGGAAATGGAGATACTAAATTGGTGGAGGGAGTACTTTGAGGAAATATACAAAGCATACCCAATGCAGGTAGAGGAAGTAAACGAGGTGGAAGTGTATGTAGAACTGGAAATAAATACAGAGACACCGACAAGAGACGAGATAATACGGGCCATCCGCAAAATAAAAAATGGCAAAACCGCAGTCATTGATAATAACCCAGAAGATCTAATAAAAGTTGAAATTAAAGAAAATGCGGGGATTATGTATCACTTATTAGGCAAGATATGGACACAAGAAGTGTTACCAGACGATTGGACGAGGGGGCGTATCATCATGATCCTAAAAGCAGGAGATAAAACCCAATGCAATCACTATTGAGTGATACTAGCAAAAATTTAACGAGGATGGTACTAGAAAGGATAAAAAGCATGGTGGGTGAAATTTTGAGGCCTAACCAAGCGGGATTTAGTCATTCCTGCACAGACCAAATCTGTACCCTAAGAATAATAGTATAAGAAGGCATGGAATGGCAGAAATAATTGTACTTTGGGTTTGTGGATTTTGCGAAAGCTTTCGATAAAGTAAATAGATTAATGTTATGGAAAGCACTCAAAGACTATGGAATTCCTAAATTCCCGGTGGGTCGAAACCAATAAAGATTGAATGTGCAGTGCGACAAGGATGCATTCTTTCACCGATTCTATTTTTGTTTGCTGCTGATTGGGTCATGAAGAAAGTATCTGATAATAGCAAATGACTATCATGGAGGTTTCGAAATATATTAGAAGACTTAAAACAATATGCCGATGACATGTGCTTAATAACCGAAAGACTCAATCACATGCAACAAAAAATCATCCAACTTAAAGAGGAATCGGCAAAAATTGGAATCAAAATAAACACAGGAAAAGCGAAAATGATGAGAATTAGCACGAAGGATATGGAAGAGATTAGACCGAATGGAAAGCCCATCGAGAATGTACAAGAATTTGTTTACCTAGGTAGTGTAATTGATGATAGTGGAGGATCTCAAAAAGACATTAAGAGAAGAATAGGTAAAGCGCAAAAGGCGTACGGCAGATTGAAGAAAGCCTGGAACTCCAAAAAGATTTCGTTGAGAACAAAGATATGTATCTTCAATGCCAATGTCAAAAGTACCCTGTTATATGCAAGTGAGACCTGGTCGGTTACGAAAAAAGAGCTTAAACAAATACAAGTATTAATAAATAAGTATCTGAAAAGAATTGTTAATGTATACTGGCCAAATACAACTTCAAACGAGGAACCTATCGAGCAGTATTTTGTAAGACGAAAATGGGGCGGGATAGGCCACACATTCAGGAAGCCGTACACGGATATTACAAAACAAGCATTGGAATTTTGTATTAAATGGAAAAGGAAACTGGGGAGACCGAAGATAACATGGAAAAGAACCATAACGACAGAGTGCGGGCTAATAAATAAAAAGTGGAGTGAACCCAAAACCGAAGCACATAATAAAAGGGAGTGGAAAGGAATTATGGAAAGTGCGTGTGAAACCATAATACCGTAATACCAAATAGCCAAACTCAATTCGACCTAACAATAAGAAGATGTGAAAGTGAGAAGATGGTGCAAGACTAGCGACCTTGCACTATTATCCACACTACAGATACGTCCTAGGACGCCCTATGCTTCTAATGGAGTTACAGGATTAAGTAAGTAAGTAATATACAAAGTGTCTCCAAAAGTTCTGTATAAAACACTACCACATATTCCTAAAACCGAAATAGGACGATGTAGCCAAACTTACCTCTATTCAAAAGAATGCGTTTAGCGATGGGGATTAAATTTGGTATGTGAATATGTACTGGCAGAAGGTGTCTTTTGATATGGGTGTGGTTGTTACGTACGTTGTCAAAAATTGATCATCCACTTAAACTTTTGTCTCTTGTTCGATTTCGTCATCTGCTATAGTTTAGGCAGACAAAAATATTTTTGGTTTTACTATCAGGTAGCAATGCAGACATCTTGGGTGATCTAAACGCGAAAGCAGGTTGCACTAATAACAACAATGAGGCCATCGTCGGAAAGCATGGAATAGGTCAGCGAAATAAGAACGGGGAATTGTTTATAGTACTATGCTCAAACTTTGACTTGGTCATTGGTGGAACTTACTTCCGCACAAAGAGATACGTAAAATCACGTGGGTATCTCCAGACAACAGAACGAAAAATCAAATTGACCACATGGCATTTAGTAGAAAATGGCGCATCTCATTTCTAGAAGTAAGAAATCGGCGAGGAGCTGATGTGGGCAGCGACCATCATCTTTTGACTTGCTCCATAAGGATTAAATTGGCAGCAGTTAAAAGTCGTAATCCTCATTTACGGCGTGAAAAGCTTAACCTTGAAAAACTTAACAATCACCACATATATGACATACTTAAACAAGAGCTTAATAATGAGGAGGATCTGAACGAAATAGAGCAGGAAGCTTAATACTCGCGATGGGAGAAGATCACAAACACGCTGTTAAACAAAAGTGAAGAAGTTCTGGAACACAAAGACAACAATCGGAAACAGTGGATCTTTGATGCCACATGGGAACTGATAGTACAGCGGCAGAAAATGAATGCCAAAGTTAACAACAATTCAAACAATCAAACGCTTACTCGAGAATACAATGAATTAAATAAAAGAGTCAAGAGAAGTGCTAGACGCGACAAGCGGAAATGGCACGATGACATTGCGGAGAAAGCTGAGGAAGCTGCCGCACATAACGACATGAAAACATTATATCAGCTCACGAGACGACTATCATACAAAGGTCAAACAACAAATATACACATACGAGACAAAGAAGGTAAACTACTAAGCACCGACGATGATAAGATGGGAGGAGTGTTATACGGAAATGATCAGCAACGGATTTGAAGAAACACTAAATCTTAATGACGAAGTTAATCAAAATCGACAGCCCATAAGAATTAATACAGAAGCCCCAAGCCAAAATGAGATAAAAAGCTGTATTAAGCAGTTACATTCAGGTAAAGCAGCTGGGATCGATAACTTGCCAGCAGATATTCTTAAGGTTGACCCAGACCTTATTGCAAAAATAATGCATCCCATCATTATATCGATTTGCGAAAATGAGCATATACCTGATACATGGAAAGATGGCCTAGTTATATACCTTACACATTGCGGTAATAGGAGGGGTATTACACTTCTTAATCTATCAACAAAGTACTAGCAACACTAATCCTCAACCGCTTCTCTGAGAAAATCGAACCCAGTCTCCGAAAAGAACAGGCAGGACGCAGACCAAGGCGATCCTGCATAGATCACATAAACACTCCGAGAATTATAATCGAACAGTCGTTTGAGTGGAATTCTGCACTCTACCTGGTATTCGTCGACTTCAAACGAGCATTCGACAGCATAAACTATGATGCCATATGGGAAATACTGGCACTCGAAGGGATCCCACAAAAATTGATCAGCATTATCAAAAATCTCTACCAAAACTCATCCTGCCAAATATCACACAAAGGAAAAGTGAGTAACAAAATTATGGTCAGAAATGGAGTCAAACAAGGATGCGCATTGTCCCCTTTACTATTTAATATCACGTTGGACTGGGTCATGAACTCTGTGAACAATGAAAGAAGAGGTACTGTGTGGGACCTACAAAGCTGCCTCGAAGACCTGGACTACGCAGACGATATTTGTCTCTTAACGCATACATATGCTGATATGGAGAAGAAACTTCAACGACTAGAAGATCAAGCAGGTCCAGTAGGACTCCAAATTAATATCAACAAGACAAAGGCTATGCGAATCAGCATTCACAATCGGAACAAGTTTCAGATTAGTGGGCAAGAGGTAGAAGACGTAACTAGTTTTTGCCACCTAGGATCCATCATCACCAACCAAGGACGAACTGAAGATGATGTCTAACATAGAATTCAAAAAGTACGACAAGTATTTGGAATGCTCCAAAGAGTATGGGACTCATCATACAAATTAGAAAAACCAAATTACGCATCTTCAATTCGAATGTAAAGGCTGTTCTATTATACGCCTGCGAAACCTGGAAGGTTACAGCAGCGCTATTGAAAAAGATACAAGTTTTTGTGAACAGATGCTTGCTGACAATCTGCCGTATACACTGGCCAGAAACAATTTCCAATGAGAATTTGTGGCATATCACTGACCAACAAGAAATTTCAAAACAAATATGTGAGAGGAAATGGAGCACTGAATTGGACACCAGACCAGAGAGCGAGATTCCTAAAATGGAAGGAGAAGACAAGACAGGCCACAGATAACATGGAGGCGAACAGTACTCAAAGAGGCAAAAAACAATGGAAAAAACTGGAATGAAATCAAATGCTAGCACGAAACAGAGTCCGATGACGAAACTTTGTTGCAGACCTATGCACTTTTACCGAAATATTTTGCTAAATACATTTGTAGTAAGTACGACAGCGAGCGTACATGTGGCGGTAAGGCAATGCTTCCATTACTGTGACGCCGCATGACCGCCGGCTGCCATACTATAAAAATTAAGACACCGAATTTAAGTAACATAACACAGGCCATATTCAATCTGCCTATGAAAACAGATAAGTTATTTATATGAAAACTCCCCCCGTATTACTTTTTATTTGAATCTTCGCATCATCTTTTAATGGAGGATTGTGTTTCAATAACCATAGGTTTCATATGTTCTTCCTATTTTTATTTATTTGTTCTAAAACATTTTGTAAAGAAATATTATTTATATTCTTTGCGGCTTTCGCGGTTTCTCCAACTTACTGTTAATATTACAATTTACTGAACTTCTAGAGCAAATATTTGTAAAGGTAGACAAGTAGAGGTCGGTCCTTACCTGATAATGCTGGGTGTAGTTACCAAATGACGATGTGGTCTAAGCCGAAAGTAAATTGCAATATTGACAGAAGTATTATTTATTCATCTGTTTCTGCTTCACATAACACTCTTCTTATTGTTTAATTTATGTTTATTCTCTTTTGTTCCTAACTGTTCCCTTCTGTGTTCATTTGGTTTTTGCTCCTAATAGATAATGATTTT
>JABXWE010017388.1:0-25946 GCA_014611495.1 Limonius californicus
ATTGCAACTGTAACAAAGGTTCACATCCGCAACGCAATTAACAGCGTGAGAAAACGGTGTCAACTATGTATAAATAATAATGGACTGCAATTTGAACATTTAATGTAGTTTCATTTTATCTATTTGTTACCATTTTGGACGTTAATGTTAATAAAATATCATTTTTCAGCTTAATTATAATGATTATATATAGAGGATATTATATATTCTTAAGAAAATTTGAAGATTAAAATAATTACGCAAAAATATACAGGGTGTTCCATTTAAAAAAACACAAATTTATTCCATTGCTCCGTTCCTATAACCCATAGTAAACAAGTGAGGACGTCAATGGATTCTGCAGGAAAAAATATGTAAAAGACTAATTTAAAATTATTCTGCACACCTAATAATAACCGAGATAAAAACAATTTTAAAAATAGCTAAATTTTAACAATCACCCTGTAGCTCCCTAACCGATCGCCATAGCAAAGGTCTGTTTGCGCTATTGTTATTTTCTCAAAAAAAGAGCCCGAGACTGCTTAGTTAGTTTTTTGATATCTGTCATGGTTTCCGAGATACCCTGCAAAAACATCAAAAATAAGACACCCTGTACTATAGATAAGTATATGAATAATCTGTTGATGAGGCTAAACACTGACGCCGTAGAGCTTAACCGTTCTACCCTAAAACCACAAAGAAGTGAGGTCGGTCGGCCAATAAAATCAGTAACTGTAGCATATTGAGCCTTAAAAGCAAGGCGGATGTAGGTATTAGTGAAAACTATTCATTATTTTAAATGATTTTTAAATATTTCTATTATTTTATTATTATAATATATGTTGTAGGTAATGTATTGCTTTCGTATCTTTTCTAGAAATTGTTTCGGTCTCAGTTATACAACCATGAAGTCTCTTAATGACAGAAATTGTGAAATTTAGTTATAATCTACTTCATCCAAATTTTTAAATATTTTATTGTATTTAAATTTATTATTAGCTTGAGATTTGTTGTGTAATATTTAATAGTTTCAAAGGAAGTTATAATGATAGTGATAACAATTTTCCAACCCCATATATTACCGATGAAACGTTTATAAGACAAAAATTTGAAATAAAATTGTTCTACGTCATAGCTTGAAACCACAAGAAATGAGGTTGGTCCGCCCAAAAATCAGTAACTCCAAGTACCTAGATGTGTTTCATTTTAACCTATATAAGGTTTTAATGGTTATATTGTCGTTACAGAGAAATGTATAAGTTTCCAAACTTTCATGGGCGTTTTCTCTTGAAATCGCAAGAATCAAGGTTTGTCCTCCAGAAAATTACAGTCGCCGCTGCCACAGTAAACGATTTAACCTATTAATTTTTAATTTTTGTTTATTTCTTCTTACCTATGTATAATTTAAAACAAGGTATTGATTACAATCTCAAAGTGAGGTCGGTCCGCCGAGAAATCATTCAATTCGGACGTGCACAATCGCAATAAAGTTGTACAAACTCTCTTAGAGAAAGACATTTTAGAAGTCCAGATATTTACGAAAAATAATTACAAAGTGTAAACATTCAGACACCATAATAATTTTTCAATATGTGCATTTTACAATCTTAGGTGGGTAACTTTATTGGCCTTTCTCTGCCAAATCAACAAAGAAAAGAGGCTGGTCCTTCATGTAACCGGCAACCACAATCTACCATGGTTGCAGTAGATGAGCTTGGTCCGTCTGATAACAAAGTACAGCAAAAATGAAGCCTTATAATATTTTTTAGATCTTGCATGTTTCGCAAGGAAGAAACGTACTATAGATACAGTGACACGATTTTTTTCATTTACGCAATTGTATAAAAAATGTAAATAAAAGGTTACCTAATCTAAAAATATTACCGTGTGTAACTAGGTACTACCTATTACAAGCTAAATTCCCGTAGAATAGAACGCCAAAAATGTTGTCAATTGAAGACATAATGAATTGAGGTTGGTCCGCTAAGAAATCAGTAAGTAGTAAGGTTACACCAAAATAAGCGAGACTACGTCGTCGCAAAATAGAAGAGACAAAGTTTGGAGCGTCATCTAAACACACAGAATTTACCCTTTTTGGAAAAATTGATTAATTTTTTACATTTATGGTTATGGTTTAACACCCAATTTATCAATATTTTCTGATGCATTTGAATCGGACAATGAGTTTAGACTTAATTGTGGACCAGCGCATTTTTGGGAATGTTTTTCAGGATTATATTGTTTTTTTTATAACCTAATTGATTAAACCTACTTATGTTAAAAATATACCAATCAGATAGTAGGTATGTCTAATAAGAAAAATAATAGGTAGGGAAGGAAAACGATGAATCATTAAGGTAACCGTTCGTACTATTTCTGTCCCTAATACCCGAAACGGCATCCGAACGACGGCAAAATAGCAGTTTGAGTGATACTCGGGCCCAATATTGATATCAATAAGTAATCATCGTTTTGATCGGTAAACAAGCCAGCGAGAATTTCGAGCCGAGACGTAGCCTTAGCAATGTATCACCATAGGCCGCGCCTCCTTTTGTCTCAACGCCTACTACGGAATCGCGCTTGCGTGATCACGTGGAGTTGGCGGCCAATGCAAGGTGGAATTCGTAAATCAATTCCGTTCTGGCCGAACACAAAGGCCCGAAAAGGACGGTTCGGGTGGGTGTGGGTGCGAGGCAGATGGAGAACGGATTAGCTCTCCACAAGAAGGGTTTCAGTGCGTTGTTCAGTTGAAAACATTCGACGATTTTCAAGTTCACTCGAGTTCGATTTTAGTATTTTGCCCGCTGTTTAAATATGCGTAATCGGTATTGATTTGCCTCTTAAGTTACCCCATTGACTGTCCTAATATTACAGAGAAATTGCAATTGCGGTGGGCTACAAAGGACCCTAAGGGTTGACGAAGAGGACCTGTATTATTTGGTGTATTTGTAAATAATTTGTAGTCACTTCTCCTTCAATATTAGTAAACTTTTTTAAGTAAAAAGATTAATTTAGAAATTGGTTTTGATGTTCCGGGAAGGAATCCTAAGGATGAAGAAAGCGGACCTAGTTTACATGAAGCATTTGTAAATAATTTTTAGACACTTCCGTGTTTTATTAATAATGTCTTGAATAAAGTTTTGAAATTATCAGGAAGACATTTGAAGATTGATTGCATTTGCGCGAAAGAACCCTAAGGATTAAGGATAAGGCCATACATTATGAAGTGCTTTTGTAGATAATATTTGATCACGTTCTTTGCTTTATTCAGTAGCCTATCCTTCAAAAAAGTTTTAAATCAATGCCGAAGAAACTTAGGAGTTGATGAAGATGCTCTAAGGGACCCTAAGGATCAACGCAAAAGTGCTATGTTATACCAAGGATTTGGTCACTTTCTGCTTTAATTAGTAATTGTTCCATAATAAGCATTGCCCCTAATTTATTAGTAACCTTTTGGATAATGAGAATTTAAATCAATGGCGAAGAAGAAGGTCTTAATTGCGATTTTCGAAAAAAATCCTAAGAATCAATGAAAAAAAATGATTAATAATTTTTGTGCATTCTATATGTATTTCCCTTCTCCAATCAAATGCTGAGGTTAAAGGGAGGTTGGAATAGGCCAAGAAGAACACTAAGAAACAAAGAGGAGAACCTGTATTTTAGGGTTTCTGTAAATGGTGTTTGGTCAGTTCCCCTGTTTTGTTTAGTAATATTTTCTTTAATAACTAGTTCCTCTACTTTATTAATAACTTTTTTGTTAATAAGAAATTGAATCAATGACAAAGAAATTTAGGAATTAATTACAATGCTCTAAACTCTAAAGGGACTCTAAGGAATTGATATTTACTTGCAAAATTCATTTGGACATTGAATAAATATTTCATTAGTCTGTTTTCTAATAAAATATTGATATTAGGGGAAGGAGTCCATTGAGTAAGAAGAATCATAACGGTCAACTGAGAAGACCTGTATTGCAAGGTGCTTTCGTAAATAACCTTTTAATTAGTAAAAAAATTAATCCATTACTATAACATTTAGGAATTCATTGTTATGCTTTAAAGGGAACCCTAAGAGCTAACCAAACCGATTTGATTATAGGTACAAAACAGTTATAAATAATTTTTAAATCGTTGTTTGCTTCATTTATAATCCCTTCTCTAATAAATGTTTAAAGTTATAGCGAAGGTATTTTAGGAGATTTTGCATTGGCCCAAAAAAACTCTAAGGGACAAAAATGTATCTGTATTTTGTGGTGCTCTGGTAAAAAATGTATGACGACTTTATTAGTAATTTTGAAGTTAACAATAATGTGAATTTGTGATGCAGAAGTTTTGCAATTACCAGGAATCCTAATGGAAAGACCCTAGGGATCAAGATTAATGACTAGATGCATTATATGAAACATTTGTAAATCACATTTGGGCGTGCTTGTCTTCATTAATGAACCTTCTTAAAAAGAACCCTGAGGTTCAAGGAATAGGATAAAAGCGATCTATATTTTGTAGTCTATGTGACCGAGAAATTTAGGAGTAGATTTTAATTACCTAAATACAATCATAAGAATCAACGAAAAGGAGGGTGCGTAAATAAGTTTTAGGCAGCTTTTGTTGGCTAAAGAATCACTGTTCAATAATATTTTGGAATTCTGTCGTAGAAATTTGAAAACTCAAATGGAACCCTAAGATAAAAAATTTTATAATTGATGAAATTGATCGAAAATAAACCCCGCCCGAGGGTTAAGGAAAAAAACTTGTAGGTATAAGACAGTGTTCTTGAGATATATGTTGGGCATTTAATCTTCAGTATCAGTTAAGAAGATCCTTTAATAAAAATCAGAATTGATGTTCTAAAAGAAAACCCTAAGGAACAAGGAAAACGATTTGCACTGTGCGAAGCTTTTCTAAATCATTTTGGGACATTTTCTGCATTACTATTCAGTCCTTCGTTCATAGAATTTTATATGCATTGAAAAAATTAGAGAATTGATTAAATTAACCAATACGGACCCTAACGATCAATGAGAACTGCCAAGGATTAAGGAACCTATATTATGTCAAGCAAATTTCTGTACATTTTTTGATTTATTATTAATTTATTTTCTCAAAGAATTTTAGAACTGTATTTTAAAAACTTAATAATTGATTAAATTAGTCAAAACGGACCCTGAGTACCAACGAGAACTGCCAAGGAGTAAGGAACCTGTATTATGTCAAACAATTACAAATAATTTCTGTGCAGCTTTTCATTTACCTATTATTAAATCCTTTCCCATAGAATTTTAAAACTGAGCTGAAAAAAATTGAGAATTGATTAAATTAGTCAGAATGGACCCTAAGTACAATAAGAACTGCCAAGGATTAAGGAATCTACATTATGTCAAGCAAACTTCTGTACAGTTTTTGATTTATTATTAAGTAACTTATTTTCTCAAAGAATTTTAGAACTGTGTTGTACAAACTTAAGAATTGATTAAATTAGCCAAAAGGGACCCTAAGTACCCATGAGAACTGCCAAGGATTAAGGAACCTATATTATGTCAAGCAAACTTCTGTACAGTTTTTGATTTATTATTAATTTATTTTCTCAAAGAATTTTAAAACTGTGTTGTAAAAAATTGAGAGTTGATTAAATTAGTCAAAACGAACCCTAAGTACCAGCGAGAACCGCCAAGGATTAAGGAACCTGTATTATGTCAAACAATTACAAATAATTTCTGTGCAGCTTTTCATTTATTATTAAATCCTTTCCCATAGAATTTTAAAACTGAGCTGAAAAAAATTGAGAATTGATTAAATTAGTCAGAATGGACCCTAAGTACAATGAGAACTGCCAAAGATTAAGGAACCTATATTATGTCAAGCAAATTTCTGTACAGTTTTTGATTTATTATTAATTTATTATCTCAAAGAATTTTAGAACTGTGTTATAAAAACTTGAGAATTGATTAAATTAGTCAGAACGGACCCAAAGTACCAACGAGAACTACCAAGGATTAAGGAACTTGTATTATGTCAAGCAAAAACAAATAATTCTGTACAGCTTTTCATTTATTATTAAATCCTTTTCCCATAGCATTTTAAAACTGAGCTGAAAAAAATTGAGAATTGATTAAATTAGTCAGAATGGACCCTAAGTACAATGAGAACTGCCAAGGATTAAGGAATCTACATTATGTCAAACAATTACAAATAATATCGATACCGTTTATGATTTAAGTATTATTAGCTGTTTTTCCCATTGAATTTCAGAACAGTGTTGTAAACGTTTGGAAATTGATTAAATTAGCCATAACGGACCCTAAGGACTAATGAGAACTGCCAAGGATTAAGGAACCTGTATTATGTCAAGTAATTACAAATAATTTCGGTACAGTTTATGACTTATTATTAATAGATACCTTTTCTCTTAGAATTACAGGACTCTGTTGTAAACATTTGGGAATTGATTAAATTAGCCAAAACGGACCCTAAGGACTAATGAGAACTGCCATTACGGAAACTGTGTTACGATAAGCAATTGTAAATAGTATTTGGACATCTCGTTGGTGTATTCATATTATTAGTAATCCATTAGTAAGTTTCCTTCTTCCTTTGTTTTACTGGTAATCCATTTTCTGGCAAAATTTTGAAATTGTAGTGGTTAAATTTCGACACCGATGAGTTGATCCAGAAAGAGTAGAAATACTTAAAGAAATTTTGTAGAGTATTGGCAAAAACCTAAAAAATTGATTGTATTATGTAAATAAATCTGTTTACTCTCTTCGCTTTATTACCTTTCTTTAATAAAATTTTGAACTTCCTTGGTATTTTATTACTTAGTAATCTTTTGTCAAACAACATTTTGAAATTTTGTAAATGATTTGTATTTTGTAGGATATTTGCAAATATTTTTTAGCTTCTACCTTGCTTTTATTAACAATAGATATTTTGCCACATTTTGGAATTTATATTGAAATGCTTACGAATAGATTTAGGACTCAGACAGATGCTGCTTTACGTAGATTTGTAAATAAGTTTATAGCTGCTTCCAATTTTAACACAGTTATCAAGTGTTCTAAAACGCTCCTTCATGACGATGAGTCACCAGCTAGTCGCTACGTGCACAACTGGTAATATATTACCTCAAAATTAAGATTTATTTTATATTAAATTATTTCTGTGGCTTTTGTAATCCACATCAAAGTTCAAAAATCCTACCTCTGTAAAACTGTTTCAACAAGATCTCCAATTTGAGAATTCCCAAATGACTTATGGCAACACATTTCTCGAGTCCATTACGGGTCTGCAAAATATACGATTATGTGCCGTAATGAAATTGCTCGTTCTCATTCAACGCACGTTTCCTGAAAATGGTCTACAACCACATATTCGTCGCAACAATATCATTATACTAATCCCCAAACTGTATGCGATTTACCGTACTTGCTCGACTTTTAAGCAATGATTTTGCTCGGATTTCAACCATTAGCTCAAAGTTTCCTCACTAAAGAAGCAGCTTTGCTAAAGAATTCTTTGGATACTTTTAATGTTTCTCTTTATTCTATTATTTATCTTACAATAGTAGTAGGAAACTATTGGGCGAGAATGATGGAGGTGATTGGGCAATTTTTACTTTCCCTTGCCATTAGGTAGAAGTATTGCCTTCGTAAAAAACTTATTGTTAGATTTTAACAGAAACATTTGTTTGGACCTATAAATACCCAAACAATGGCTTTAAACACAAATTGTTTTCATGGGCTAATATGTATATGTGTATGCACGGTTGTATGTACTTCTGTACGATAATGATATCTTCGACACTTCTGGTTCGATTATAATGAAACAGCTTTCAAAATGTTTATTAAATTTACAAGCTGTGGTTTCGTTTGTTTACAAAGAACATGTCTAAAGCTTTCTAGAAAGCTTTAAAAATCGCTTCATGAACATTTAGAACACCAAATAACAAATAAAGCTATTCATTTAAAAAATCCCAGTTATACCAGATGTGATACGAATTCACTTATATTCACTTTCCATTCAACACTGCTTCTATGTTCTAGTAGCCAATATAAATTCAAAAGAAACATATTTGCAAATCAATCTGTGTAAAGAATATAATTGGAAGTATGAGAAATTCCACGTGAACTGTCTCGTCCCAATTTTAGACACCTGGCTAGCACAGGGAGGAGGGAGGGCTGATTGTGTCAATGTATCGGGTAAGTCTCAGCTAAATTAAGATTCTTATGAAAGTGCCGGCGATCAACAGCTTACTGGAGTTAAACCTACCTTGTATTGCCTCCCCCTTACTACAGTGTTTCTCACAGAAAACAGCCAGAAAGGAAAACAGACACAAATAACAAATCATAGGTTACTAAACAATAGATATACACACACACACACACAGATATATATATATATATATATATTGCCATGATTTTTATATTAAGAATAATGTAATTATCCTTAACTAATTGTTAAATGTCTTTATCATGTTTTAAACTACATTAAAATACCTTCGGTAGGACTGTAATATATTAAAAAGGATATTTATTGGAATAAAAATCCATATTTTAACCTGAAATATAGTCTAGATAGATTAATAATGTCATAAAATATGTTAACTAATGTAAAATTATAGTTAAAACTGTATTTATAAACCTGTTACATGTAAAAAGTGTTATCGGTCCTTCGTACGATGCTCCGTACAGTGAACTCAAAGTGAAGTTATACAGTGTATGGCCTTTTGAAATCCTGTTGAGTGATTAAATATTCGTAGTAGACGATAATATGGGTCTTTTTGGACAGTACCAGAGCCCTAAAATTTAAAATAACAGTTATATTAAGTTTGTCGATGAAAAGTATAGAATTTTGATTTAAAAGATGTTATGTTAGCCAAAATTATTTTAATATTATATCTAAGAAGGTGTCTATCAAATTTCTTTGTTGATTTATGTTATTTATTTGACTATAATTGGACTGTTAATAATTTTTGCAAAATTATAGGTTAGATTTAGAATTTGAGTGATTATTTTGTGGATAATTGTTTTATAGACTGTTAATGTGTTAGAAAACTTATGTTATAATCTTAGGATTGTGTTTTGATTAATTTTATTGTGTTGTTAAGTTAATTTAGGAAATATTAATAATATTATAAAGTGTAAAGTTTTTTATCTCAAATATGGGATTGTTAGATATCAAAATTTAGAGAAAAATTCATAGATCATGAATATGAAATTAGTTTTTTAAAATATTTATTTATAAGGTCAATATAAATTATTTAAATTTTAACAATTAGATTTTCTAGAATATTCCTTGAATTTGTTTTAAATCCAGCATTTTGATTGGTCAATGTGAGCCTCCATAATATATTTTTATTAAAAAAATTGAAATCAGTTTCCAATTAGCCATCGAACTAGACGCACGATATTTTAATCAGTGCGCATTTTAAGTTTGTTGTTCAAATTTTAAAAGTAGGCGTGTCATTTCTAAAAAAATTAAAAGTTTGGTTATGGAACATTTGTTTATAAAAATTCAACTAGTTAGTTAAACGTTAATTGTGAACAGAAGATGTGTTTTTGATTTAATTAAAGTGTTCGATAATAAAAGAATTTACCAGTTAATTTAATCCAAGTGCGTTTCTTTTATGAAGATTTACTAAAAAAGAAAAAAATATAAAATTAAAATCATTTATTAACTTCTAAGAACTTATAATTTAATTGCATTAAAAAGAATTAGAACTTCCTTACCTTAACAAACTCGAAGATTTAAGTGAAACAATTATAGTGCTTCAGTGACATTAATTCACAAATTATTGAATTTGAGAGCTTGATGCTTTCATGGTTATAAATGAAATGGACCTTGTCTAGACTACCTGATCATCAAGCAAGATAAGAATACGCAGCTGTTGCAGATTTCACAAGAAGTAGTGACTACGATATGGTAAAAGGGACTACATAACAAGATAAGTGAAAATTTAATTTTGTATTTAAAAGATTAGATATTTTATGTGTTTTATATTTAACTATCTAACTGGTGGAGCCACGAAACATATTTTACCTTGAGAGTTTTAAGAGTCTACATAGATGCGATTATAATTAACTTATGTTTATTTAATTTGAGCAAAAACTCAAATTTGGCGCCCAACCTGAAATAATAATTATCTAAAAAGTTAATACATGGCATCTATTTGACACAAGCCAAAGTGGGGCGATTATTTATTATTTATTATTTATAAAATTAAAAGAAATATACTTAGCAATATATATATATATATATATATATATATATAAGCGGGGGTCGTAAGGCTGCTGCCGCCAAAAATTTCTTCCCACTCATCTTCGTGTAGTCCTCTATTTCTCATGGAACATTCTGTCCCTTCAAACCAGGTTTTCTTTGGCCTTCCTCTCTTTCTGCGATTTGTGTGCTGGTACTTGAACATTCTCAGTGGCCATCTCTCCTCATTCATACGTCGAACATGTCCATACCATAATAGTTGCTTGTTTTCTATCCTCTCTACTATGGTGTCGGGTACTTGCGTTTCTGCTTTAATGATCTCGTTTCTAATATGTTCCAGTCTTGAGGTTATGTATGATCTTCTTAGATAATCCATCTCTACTGTTTCCAGTTTTCTCTTGTTTTTATCACTCATCTGCCAGCAATCAGGTCCATATGTTGTTATGGGCTCCACAAGTACTTTGTAAATCATTGCTTTTGTTTCAATTTTTATTTTTGACGACCAAAGTAGGGAATTTAATTATTGTACTGCTGCTTTTCCTTGCGTGATCCTTCTCTTTATATCTTCGTCGCATGTTCCATTTTTTGTTATAATAGTACCCAGATGTTTGTACTCGTTGCATTGTTCAACAGTTTCATAGTCTGTCTCTATACTTTCTGCTTCTTCTCCTGTCACCAAATATTCGGTTTTGTTAGTACTCATCTGCAATCCCCATTTTGCGTATTCATCTACTAATTTTCGTAGCATGTAATCGCTATCATCCCGATCGTAGGCTATAATAATTTGGCCATCGGCAAATAAAAGGCTATATAAACAATCCCCTCCTATTTTTATTCCCATTCTGGAACATTTTTTACTCCAGTTTGACAGACCTTCTTTTATATATATTTTAAAGAGCGTAGGAGATAAACAACAACCCTGTTTCAGCCTCTTTGTGACTTCAAGGTCCTGTGACAGTTCACCCCGTACCTTAATCATACATTTTGTGCCTTTATATAGATTGTGAATACATTTCACATACTTTTTATTTAAAGTGCTTTTCTGCAATACTTCAAATAATTGTTTTAGTGGGACACTGTCGTATGCCTTTTCCAGGTCGAAAAAAATGAGATGTGTGCTTAAGTTTCTTGCCAGTTTCTTCTCGATCAACTGTCTAACGGTGAAAATATTGTCTAGACAGGATCTACCTGCCCGGAATCCGCTCTGTTCTTCAATTTCTTCCAGACCTTTCCCTATTCTTTCCTTTAGCACCTTGCCGTTGTTAATGTAACTTTACGAAATTAAGAACAATAATAATTCCTCTATTTCACATTAGTTGAGTTTTCTGAGTATGGTAAGACGTAATGTAATTTAAATTTTTTTGAACGAATGATCTAGTAAATAAATTAAATGACTTGTTGGCAGCTAGTGTGATTTTAATTTAATTTATGTTTAGCATTCAAGTGCATTAAATAATTTATTCTTTGAGGCTTTCGCGGTTTCTCGAACTGTCAATATTACAATTTACTTTCGGCTTAGACCGCATCGTCATTTGGGAACTACACCCAGCATTATCAGGTAAGGATCGACCTGTAGCTTGTCTGCCTTTACAAGCATTTTGCTCTAGAAGTTTGAGCGATATTTGTTCGTAGGCTCTGCCTGCCTAAACAGAGCCGTGTGCTTATATTAATCAAAACTTGGGGCGGACAAGGATTTGATCTTGATGTATTTTGTTTGCCAGGACAATAATACTTAATCGGCTTATGCCTGTTAGCTGTTTGTGAACCCATACAAACTAACGTTTCGCAAGACATTGCAGCTTGCATCTTCAGAGTGAATAGAACACTGAACTCAAAACCCACAAGCGGAAGTATTTAAACCTCTTTGAGCCAGTCGGACAGAACGACGGAGTTCTGGTTGGCTGTCATCGTTGGGCAAGGACGGATCCGGTGGAGCGTGATCGTGTGATCGATGATGCGTAGGAGAGTCTTTAGGGGATAAACTACTGGAGTCCAAGCTTTACTGAGTCTAAAACCGTCCTCCCTGTTTATGTTGTTAGGTTGTTTTTCAATTTCAATTGCTTCACGTATGATACGAGGGAAGTAATGAGGCACTCTGGCGAGTACCCGAGCATTGTCAAAGTCCATCTTATGCCCAGTTAAACCAGTATGTTTAGCCACCGCAGATTTTGTGATGCGTTTATGTTTGCAATCACCTTTGTGCTCTCGCAATAACGACCAGTTTGTCCGATGTAGTTTGAGCCACAGGAGCAAGGGATATTGTAGATCCCGGCTGATTTTAAATTTGATATATGATCCTTTACGGATCTGAAACCGTTTCCCAAAGTTTCATTAGTCCTAAAGACTGTCTTTATGCTGTACCTTCTAAGAACATGCCCAATTTTATCAGTAGTGCCTTTACTGTAAGGTAGAAAAGCTAAGCCTTCCGGAGGTGCCAGTTCCTCCTTACCTTTGGGCTGTTCCGCATTGCGGATTGCTCTCTGTATTTCTGTGGCTGTATAACCATTTTGTTGTAACGACATCAAGAGATGAGTTTTCTCTTGTTGTAGGTGTTCTGCATCTGAGATTCGAACTGCTCTGGTTGTTAGAGTTTTTAGCACAGTTGCTTTCTGCATCGGGTGATGATGCGAATTTGCATTTAAATACCTGTGTGTATGTGTTTTCTTTCTGTAAACTGCGTGCCCCAAGCTGCCATCTGGTTTACGTGTAACATGTACGTCTAAGAATGGAATACTGCCATTTTCCTCTACTTCCATTGTCAATTGGATTTGATCATGCATTGAGTTTAGGTGTACTAAAAATTGTTCTAGTGTTTGACGTCCGTGAGACCAAATGACGAACGTATCGTCTACATATCTGAACCAGGATTTACGTTTAAGATCAGCTGCTGACAAAGCTTTGGTTTCAAAGTCTTCCATGTATATGTTTCCAAAAACAGGTGATAGCGGTGAACCCATAGCCGCTCCTTCAACCTGTTCACACAAGTTGCCATTCCAACTGAAAAAGGTGTTGTTCAAACATATTTCGACTAATTGGTTTCGATCTTTAGATAGTTTATCTCTTAGGATTAAATAGTATTAAATAGTATTAAATAATTGTTTTAAATTACAGAGATGTGAAAACGTTCTGCATCTGTCGCACAAATAAGGTAAATTGCAGTTTAAACCAATTTTTTTTTCAAATATTTTACATTTCATCATTGCTAATATAATACAGGTACTTAAACACAATACTAGTAATAATAATAGCCTAAATGTTGATCCATAAAAAACCGGAAACAATTCGATGTATAATTTTATTAAAAAACAGAAAATTTGTACATTATAATATACACTGTGTCTATAAAGTAACCCCCCCCCCAACTAATTTTTGAACGACTTGATATTTTACCACAAAATTTGGTGTGCTTTAATGGGAAGTTAAAAATTATTTTTTAGCCCATGATTAAATTTTCTATCATTTAAAATGGCGGCTGGGCGCCATTTTGAATTTTTATTTTAAATAGAAAGGGGGGTCGAGTGACACCTCATTTGAAAGGTCTTTTAATTCTGCGTCTGATCCTAGAGTTTCAAAGAAAAATATTCAGCCAGCACAAAATTACAAATGTTTGAAGATAAAGAAGTCTATTTAAAAAAACTAAGAATTACAGCAAAAAGAAATTAACTTAAGTGTTCAAAATGTTCACCATTCACTTCTTGGCACATAAAAAGTCGGTTATGAAATTCCTGCCTTACATTTTCATAAGTTTCTGGAGTGATATTTCTGCAAACTTCTGTCCAGTTCTTCAATTGTTTCTGGACGGGTTCTGTACACTTTTTATTTCAGATATCCCCATAGAAAAAAATCTAAGGGGGTTAAATCTGGGGACTGAGCCGGCCATTCTACAGGCCCCCGCCTACCAATCCATCTTCCAGGAAAATGTCCGTTGAGGAAGTCAGAAACAGGCATTTTTAGACGAAATAATGAACTAAATTTACAATAACGTAGATATATTTAAGTGAAAATGCCAACCGAATTTACACTTGACAGTTGTAGTTAAGATTAGCTTATAAATGACAACAAACAGCAAAAAAAACAAATGAAAAAGTGGACTACCTACTTGATAAAAAAATCCAGAAACAATTGAAGAACTGGAGCAACGCATTACAGAAGTTTGCAGAAATATCACTCCAGAAACTTATGAAAATGTAAGGCAGGAATTTCATAACCGACTTTTTATGTGCCAAGAAGTGAATGGTGAACATTTTGAACACTTAAGTTCATTTCTTTTTGCTGTAATTCTTAGCTTTTTTAAATAGACTTCTTTATCTTCAAACATTTTTAATTTTGTGCTGGCTGAATATTTTTCTCTGAAACTCTAGGATCAGACGCAGAATTAAAAGACCTTTCAAATGAGGTGTCACTCGACCCCCCTTTCTATTTAAAATAAAAATTCAAAATGGCGCCCAGCCGCCATTTTAAACGATAGAAAATTTAATCATGGGCTAAAAAATAATATTTAATTTCCCATTAAAGTACACCAAATATTGTGGTAAAATATCAAGTCGTTCAAAAATTAGTTGGGGGGGGGGTTACTTTATAGACACAGTGTATAATAATGTAGTCTACACCTAAACGTTTATTACAATACACACGAATTAATTGTAAGCTATTTTAGTACTTAATAGGTCATCCTTAGTTTTTAATAACTAATTCACACCTATATGGCATAGATTTCACAAGTTTTGTAATTCTTCCTTCGTAATGCAGCGATACCAGGTGTCAATAAGGGATTTGATTAGTTCAACTTTTTTTGTGGGGTTTTTTCTTAAAATAATTTTAGAAGTCCTCTGCCATAAGTTTTCTATAGGATTTATGTCCGAGGATTGTGCTGCACAGTCTATTATTTTAACTTTATTAGTCGACTTTCAAGATTGAACAACCTTTGCTCTGTGGAAATGAGCCTTATCGTCTTGAAAGATAAAGATTTTGCCAGGTAAAAAAGTTTATCCACTAGGCAGCATGTTTTCCTGTAACACATTAATGTATTTGGTTGCATTCATCATGCGATATACAACATGCAATCTACCAACACCTTCAGCAGACATGCAGCCCCATATTATGAGATAGGTTGAATGTTTAGTTGCTGGCACAACACACTGTCGTGAAAATTCTTCTCCAGGAAATTTTCTAACATATGTGTTTCCAGCATGATTGTTAATGTTCAAGGTAGATTTATCTCAATATCAATACCTTTTGCCATTGTCCTGGGGCCCAATGGAGCCTTTGTGTTTCTGATAGGAGGGGTTTCCATTCATTATTAAAACCGTAAGTTAAGAATGTGCAGTTTTGTACCTAGAGGCAACAGTCTCTCTGCCAAATTTATAATCGGATTTTCTAGCCTAATGAGGGTATCAGATATTTCTCTGAAAATAAATTGTAGTGAGTGTCGAAAGTTTCAGGGTATCTTAATAAACAAAAACCTGTAGGATTAATATCTGGTGATCATGGAGGCTAAGCATCTGCTGTTTCTGTGATTACGAAATGATTTCTTCAGCATCTTGTTAGCTGTTGTTGCTGTACGTTAATTTTTTATAAAATTACCAATTTAGTTTTAAATCAGTTTATATAACATGAAATTATTAAGTTGGCACTGAACTAATAATATAAATTTATTATAATAACGAGTCAACAATCGATTTTGCAACCAATACAATATGGTTTGTAGTTAATTAAGAAACAAAAAATTTGATTACAGTATCTCTTGCACAACTTTTTATTGCTAACTTCACTTGCATTCGGGGAATTTTAGAAGAACCGCAGGGTAAATGCACTGTGTAACGAGAAGGTGGCAGCACCTCCCCTTCGCCTTAAGACGTAAACCCCTGTGCGGGGGTTGTGCAAGCAAGGGGCAGGGAGTTATTCACAGATGCTTGAGACGGTCGCGTGCATTTAAACTTTTCTTGTGTGTTTTATGTTTGTTATATTTGTTTTGTGTTCATTGTTTCATTTCTGTGTGTTTTTTTTATTATCCTCTCAGAATTTGTTTATTTAATAAATAGTGTTTATTGTATATGCTGCGTTTTAATGAGTTGTGGCCAAAAACAAAGTAACCACGTGTTATAACTGATATTTAATGTTTGTAAATACGTAGTAACCACATTGTATGCAAACACTGTTATTATTATTATTATTACAATAGAATAATTATCTGCAGTACAGTCTTGCAATATTTTTTTTGTTGCAACGTAAATTATTAAAGAACTTGTGAAAATAAAGAATAATTAATGTAGAATCGGATCCTTATTATTTATCCTATTAGTGTTATTTTTCGTAGTTTGCTTTTTGCTTCTGTTCTTATTTTAATTTCCCTACTTCTCCTCCGGCATCATGGTTGAGGCCTATTATTTTAAATAAAAATTAGTTGTAATACATTCCGTTTAGGTATAAAAATGAGTTAAACGTTAGACTACAGTAAACTTTTACGATTAAGTCGAATTTAAACAAATAATTTTGCATTTTAAAAACTAAAGTATGAATGTTTTTTAATTTACGCATTTTATGTTTGTGTGGTGTAGGATATAAATTACAGTACAGTTGTTTCAATTGCATTGTATTTTCTAGTGTGCAATTTTTAGATATACATAATTAAGGTGTTGTTAGTAAAAGTTTGACCCAATCCGCTGGAATGTCAGTTCCTAGTGGGTTAGGAAACAGGATTTATCTTCTCAATCTGCAAATTTGATGTTAGGTCATCCCAAAGTACTGATGGTGGTGGTAGTACGGTCATAGAAACTAAAAAATGTCTTAGCGATAGTTTATTAAAATTTGTTTATATTGTCTTACCAAGCCCTACAACGGCGAAAAGAACAAACATGTTGAGACACAACATTCTACTGAATTCCGAAATAATTGTTAACACTTAATTGGTTTCTACTATTGTGATTCTTAAAAATTCGAATTACTTTTAATGATTAACACAAATATAAAGCATTCAATTACATTCGTTGAGTTGATAAACTAATTAGCACAGTTGTGTGTAATTTAAACAGTAGTTAAATGTGTTTAGTTTTCGTATTTTAGTTGTGGACATTGTATTTCTACGGATAATGAGACCTGTTATTCCTGTAGGTATTGGCAGTTTGTGCAGAGGTGCTTGCGCATTATAAATAATATGTAATGCTTAACGAATTGTACTCTCCGAGAAAAATACTGCAAAAATATCCGCAAGCAGTGTCGTAAAAACTGCCCAATAGTTAAGTTTAGGGTGCATGCTGCATGAATGGTTAGTGTGTAAGGGACGCCCGCACCCCCCTGAAGTAATGCAAAAAGCGGTTTCGGGCGGTGGTATGAATGAAGGAGAAAAAAAAAGGTAGATACGTAATGTAGTTTTAAGAATACAGAAGGCTATTTTAAATGCAATTTCATTAAAAATATGTAAAACTTAAGTCTATTTATACAGAGATAGGCAACGATTGTAATAAATGCATTTATTTTTTCTACATTTAATGAATATGAAACAATTCTTGAGACTAAAGTTTGAGTCTGGCCTACCGATTTATTTTAGTTACCGGTATCTTATTGCTATTCAATCGTTGCAACAATATTTGCCAATAACCTAGAGAACTTCCACATTTATTTTGCAAACACTGCTGATGCTTGTGATATTTTAACGTGTATCTATACGAAACCGGCTAGATAGTGGGATTTCCGCTTTCCAGAACGAATTACATTGAATCACCCTTACAGATAAACATTTTAAATGTTAAGAGGATAAGACATTTCAAAGTACGGCAGCGTGCATATAATAAGTAGTATATCCATTGGATCATACACTTTAGATAGCCAGTCCTACTTGCATTATCTAAATTAGTTATTTAGATGCTCGTAAAATACTGGGAATTACAGCACGTCCATTTCAAAAGGTTGGATGTTATAGAGTTTGTATCATTGAGGTATTTTGGAAAATCTAAGTCGCTTTTAGGATAATGGTAAGTGCCGTGAGTTCAAAAAGTAACTACATAATAGTTGGCCATGGAATAATAACATAATGTCTAATGCAAGCTTTATATACCAATTGACGTTTAGGCACAGCCTTTCTAGCGCCATCTAGCGCAAGCGCCAGTACCTAACCGTCAGTGTTATGTTAGGTTGTTGCATGGTAAATGTAAATAAATCAATTTTTGAAGAAATGAACTCTGTTATTTCAATTTATACGATAACAGTAACAACTAAATTACTACACTATTAAACAAATCATAACAAGTAGGGAATCATTAAAATTGGAAATTATAATTTTTTTATTTCACAGGTACAGAAAAATAAACATAAAGAACTAAAGAAGCTGTTCAAAATGACCACCGTTTTCCCGCAGACACAAATGTACTCGTCTTTTCATACTATTAAAAGCATTTATAAGAATTTGAGGAGTTACATTGGCACACTGTTCCGTAATTCTGTTTTGCAGTTCCTCGATATTGTTAATAGGGGTCTTGTATACATTATTTTTCAGATAAGGGAATATAAAGTAATCTAAAATAGTCAAGCCTGGTGATCTAGGTGGAAATTCTGGATTTGAACGTAAACTAATTATTTGATCGTCAAAAAATTCACGGAGGTAATTGAGGGTCTCTTGAGCGGTGTGGGCCGTCGCGCCATCCTGTTGGTAGTAGCCTTGCTGGAGCTCATCCTCATGAAGCTGATTAATAAATTCACGTACAATATACCGGTATCTCTGAGCAGTAACAGTTTTGTGGAAAAAGATGGGTCCGATAATACGTCTTCGAGACACAGCAATCCAAACACCAACTTGTAACGGGTGAAGGGGAGGTTCGCGAAAAGTATGCGGATTTGTAGCACTCCATAACCTCATATTTTGTGAGTTTATATACCCCGAAAGGGTGAACCAGGCCTCGTCAGAAAAAAACGTTAAATTTAGCAATTCGTCATTGTTCATTAAATTTTGTTGGAACCACTGACAATACAAAATTCTCCTATTGTGATCTGCTGGCAGCAACTCATGTAAAGCAAGAATTTTGTATGGGAACGGCATTAAATCTTTTTTAACAATAGTATGGCAAGTTCCTAATGATAAACCAGTCTCTTACGAAAGTGTACGTAGTGATGTAGTGGGTTGCTCGTTCAAACGTTGACGAACATCATCTACTGTATTTTGAGTTCGAACTCTTGGCCTTCCAGCTCTATCTCTATGAGTACCTAATGCTCCCTGTATCTCGGAATACATCAACACATCTTCTAAGTGCGCTGTAAAAATCTCCGTCAGGGACAGCAATATCTGGAAATTGTTGTCGAAATTCCTCTAAACATGGCACCGCACTGTAAATCCATTCACCGTTCTCTCGAACACCATTTCGAAAATATGATTCAATCATAAATGTTTTGTGTTCTATTGTAAAAATCATTATAATTGTAACTTAATTGAATTTTCAATATAAACTTACGACAACAACAACAGTGATGACAGTTAATGAATTTTAAAGCTTGCATTAGACATTACTTTTATTTTCCATGACCAACCCTTATGTTATTACTTTTTGAACTTACGGTATATGCAATAATAGCCAAGCGTAACTAATCACTTAATATAGTAATTGAACACCACACTGGATCTTGATTTCAAACTTGACACTGGTCTTCTATTGCAAAACTTCCAATAACAGGGAATTTATGAGTTCAGTTTGGTGATTCCTTAAAGGTGTGTTTGTGAATTTAAAAGGCCTCGAGTATATCCAATTTACGTTTATCATCACAGAAGTGTAAAAATGATATTATATTATTTGATTCAAAATTTCTAATTGTTTGGCCTGTATATACGGAATTACACTGCGAACAGTTTAATTTCTGTACCGTGTATCGATATCTTATTGTCATTAAACTGCTGCAATATAAAGCAACAATATCTGCCAATAACTTGGAAAACGTCTTCACAGCAAAATTTGATGTGAACTGGGTATTTGCTCATGCAATTGTGAATCGCATTGAATCCAACAAAATTTTTGACAGGTATTGGCTGTAGAAAACAAAGCACGTGGCTTTCGTTAAACCATACGTATTATAACTTCTACTACAATTATTTAGTAGATTACTCTCTTATTCTAGAACACAATATTTACTTCGAAATGCATAACTTATTACGATATTGGTGTAAATTTCTTAGACATTAGCACCTGGAAAAGTTGACGTTTGAATCGCTTGACACATATGGACGGATTCTATAAAAGTTTTTCTCAAAATATTTATTAGTGCTGTACAAGATACTGGCGGGCTTTAGCTAATACTACCTTGAAGGTTTTGCTTCACATCTAAACATTTCATTCCATCGTGTTTCCATGTCGCTGTAATGTATTTCGTTTGCGGGGGCATTAGAGAGAGTACCTAGCTGAGTAGTATGCCTGTGCCTATTTAGTTAAGTATATTTGAACTGCATTATTAATAAAATGACTTCCCGGAGCTTCTTTATTGGAAAGGTTATAGTTATTACTGGTTAGTCGGATTTGATGCGGTTTACAATTGCGTTCGCCCATACTGAGTTCACATCAATTTTTGCTTTAAGCATATTTTCTAGGCTATTGTCAAATATTGTTGCAACAATTTAATGGCAATAAGATACCAGTAAACAGAATAAAACAATAGGCCAGACCCAAACTTTAGTCTCAAGAGTTGTTTCATATTCGTTAAATGTACAAAAATATCTGAAATACAAAATATAGTTATTAAAAATCGAATTATTATTTTAATTTTTCCGCATATCTGAACCACAAAATATTTCGAACCCATACTAAAGTTACTGAATATCAAAGTATTACAATAATTTGCACTATTGGTTTGTTTTTGTGGCAGTTCTTCCTTAGCTATCATTGCAGAATTTTCCTTGGAGGGTACAATTCGTTAAATATTAAATATTATAAGCATTTTTGCAGTAACTGTTAATACTTACAATAACTTCTTCTTCTTCTAGTGCCTTCTCCTACCGGAGGTTGGCGATCAACATAGCTATAGGGATCTGAAACTTCGTCCATACCACTGCCGAAGATTCTTCAACCATGATGTTCTCTACATCGCTGTACTAACACATTTAGCGAAAACTGGGCCTCTCTGGTTCCAAATCCATTTCTGAACCCAAATTGGGTATCGCTTATTGTCTCTTCACATTTACGGTATATTCTTCCATGAATTATTCTCAATAATATTTTCAAGGCGTGGCTCATCAAGGTGATTGTACGGTGATCTTTACATTTCTCGGCGTTAGCGATTTTGGGTAATACAATAAATGTAGACTTTAACCAATCATCAGGGATAATTCCAGTATTATACATGGCATTGAATATTTTAACTAGAATATACAGGGTTCGGCAATCAATTGTGGTGGTTTTGAGAAGGCTGTGGAATGAAAATTACTTGACAGATAGTTGTTTTAAAAACATATTTTGGTTGCTGAATTCGTGCCATTTTAGTAGTAATGGCTCGATATCTGATTAATCAATCGCTGTTGAGAGATTGATTCAAACAGGGTCCGTTGCTGCAATGCAGAGAGATTTTAGGCATGAATTTTGAAATCGGCAGGCATGGTAGAGTCCCTAAACGGGACACGATTTTGAAATGCTTTCGTAGACTGCTCGTACAGTAAGGACGCCGCAAAACATTGAAAGAGTAAGAAATGCAATTGAACAAAATCCTACGCGTTTCACTAAAAAGCATGCACTCGTTTTGCACGTTTCCGAGAGAAGCTTTCGGCGAATAGCCAAGAAAGATTTGCACCTCCGCCCATGTAAAATCTAAACCGTTCAAATGCTGAAGGATGAGGATAAGGCCGCTAGAATCGAATTTTGTCAACAATTCCTTGCAGTTTTTAATGAAAATCCAAATGTCATCAACAAGTTGATAATGAGTGGTGAGGCTCATTTCCATTTGGATAGCTACGTAAATAAACAGAACTATAGGTACTGGGCTGCAGAAAACTCACTCCATATGCATGAGGAGGCCCTTCACAGCAGTAAGGTGACTGTTTGATGTGTATTATCTGCTTCTGGAATACCAGGACCTTATTTTTTCGAAGAAAATAACAGAACTGTCATGGTAGCTTCAAATCGATATGTTCAAATGCTGCAGAATTTTCTTAGGAGGGAGCTTCTTGGACTTGGAATAAATAATCCATTATTTCAACAAGACAGGGCAACGACACATACGGCGAGACAAACCATGGATACTCTAAAGGAAATGTTTCCTCGACGAATAATTTCGCGATTTGGCCATATTCCTTAACCAGCAAGATCGCCTGATTTGAGCGCCCTAGACTTTCACCTCCGTTATTTGAAAACTACGAACATCATCCAAGTACACTCGAGGAACTGAAGAACGCAATTCGTAGAGAAATTGATACAATTGAAGTTGTTCAATTGCAAAGAGTTATGGACAGTTTCAGAACAAGATGCCAAGAATGTTTAAACCGTAATGTTGCGCATTTGTCAGATGTTATTTTCAAAAAATAAAGTGTATTCAAAATGGCATGTCTTTGTATTCAAAACGCAATATGTGGCACTTCTTACATTGCACTAATGACCAAACGCCAGCCTTTTCGAAACCACCACAACTGATTGCCGGGCCCTGTATATGTTACTTTCATTAAGCAATTTCAGTAATTCAGCTGGAACTTCATCTAGACCAGTAGCTTTGTTGTTTTTGCGTTTCTAATAGCATATTCCACTTCTTCCTTGGTAATTTCTGGTCCAGTATTTGCATGTTTTATGTTATGTTCAGGCTCCCTATCATCTTCAAATAACTCTTCGATATACGTTTTCCATATAGATAATCTGTGTTCTGTAGTCATTGCAATGTTGTCATCATTGTCTAGTACTGTTCCACTGCTGTTGTTTTTGAAATTTCCTATTGCTTCTTTGATATTTTCGTGTACATGAAACGTATCAAATTTTGCTTGTAGGTTTTCTATCTCGCTACATCTTTCCGCTTTCCATTTTTCTTTTGCTTTCTTTATTCCTTTTTTTTATGTTATTGTTGATTGGTTTTGTACCTTCCAACATCTTTATTACGGAATTGTCTTCTTTGACCTATTAGACACATACTTTCGTCAGTCCTCCAGTTCTTCTTTTTCTCTCGTTGATTTTCTATTAAATTTTCTTTACTACTTTTCTGCAAAATTTGTTTCATGCCTTCCCACATCGTATTAATATTTTATATTTGTGTTATTGATCTTCTAAACACTTCTTTCTCATTATTAATTTGGCTTTTAACAGCATCTATTATTTCTGATTGTTTCAATTTTCTCATGTCTGGTTTATTTGTACGCTTCTTTCTATGAATTTTTTTGAGCTTGGTATCTAGTGTCGTGACTACTGGATTGTGGTCGAAACAGCTTTTATACTGTTTCTATATCGTCTACTATTTGGTATGTAGTCAATCTGATTTCTAATAGTATTATGAATATTATCTGCTGGAGTTTTTCAGATGTATAGTCTACGAGGTGGTAATTCAAAGTGTGTATTTGTCAGTATTAAATTTTCTTCACAGAATTGTATCAGTTAATCTCCTCTGTCATTCCTTTTCCCTACTCCGTACTCCCCAATACAATATTTGTATTTTGCTTTTCTTATTTTAGCGTTTCTCCCATTATCTCTTGTTCCTTCACTAATTTTAAAACTACGTTCACTTGCTCATAAAACTCTTCTATCGTTTGCTCATCTTTGTCTGCAGTGGGAGCATAGACTTGAGTTATGTCTACGGGTGTAGCTCGCAATTGTAAGATCATGACTCGATCAGAATATGGAACATAACGTTTGACTGATTTATCTGTTTATTTAGTTACGATTATTGCTACGTCATGTTTGAGTTTGGCGTCGTTATTACCAGAGTAGTAGACTACTTTGTTGTCAGTATTACATTTTCCGCTGTCTGGCCATCGCACTTCACTAATACCGAGAACATCAATTTTCAATCTTTGCATTTCTTGCATGGTATTTTGTAATTTTGCTGCTTCAAACATACTACGCATGTTCCACGTTGCAATCTTCTTGGCTGGCCCGGAGATTCTTCGCACCGTTTGACAATTGAAGGTCTGCCGGGGACTTACGGCCATTGTAATAGGTTTTCCAGCCATGTTGATTATCCTGGGAATAGTGTGGTGGTTTTCCGTGGCCTTCCACACCGCTGTGTCTCAGCAGATTCCATCCCCGCCTTAGATTATTTCCTTGTGACTGTTCTGACCCCGTTGGTCTCCACTCTCAAGAAATTTTGAGAGCGCAGCTGTCCACTCTCAATGTCCAGGAAGCATTAATTTCTTCATTAGAAAATTGACTCCAGTACTGTTGGTGCTAGTTTTGGTCCATCCCGGGTATTTTATTTCCCCGGTACCTATCCTATCTGATAGGCTTCTCTTATGCGCCACCTGGGGAGGCGCCCGATGGAGGATCTAGCAACCCCACACGGGACAAAAATCACAGGTCTCATTATCATAGAAATAAAATTTTCACGACTAAAATACCGAAACTAAATACATTTAACTACTGTTGAAACTGCACACAACTGTGCTAGTTAGTTTATCAGCACAGCGATTGCAATTGATTATGTTATATTTGTGTTATTCATTAATATTAATACGAATGCATTTCTGGGATAGTAAACATTTTTATCATTCATTTCGCTTTCGTAAAATAATGAATTAATCAGAAAAACTTGTGGCTTTCTATAGAAATCTTATACTCTGGTAGTACACAGAAGATAATAGTTAAAATAGAAAATTACCGTGAAATGTTAAAAATACATAGGCGTTTCCTCTGTTGTAGGTAATTAACTGGCCATTGGCCTATACAAAGAAGAAGAAAGAAGAAGAAGAACATAGGCGTTTCTAAAAGAGTTTCATATCTTTCGAAACATACTTATTACGAAAAAAAGCTAAAGAATGCTCGCTAATTCGGGCGTAATATACAAGATGTTCAAGTTAAAACGAAAATGACGCTGAGCTTTACAGTTAACTAATTATCTTCCCTTTCTTGCTGAAACTGCAATTTTAAGTATTTATTAATGACCTAATTACAATTACAAAAAAATTATTTCAACACATGAATATCAAACGATAGATTCAATAAAAATCAAACCAATCACTAATAATCGTTTATTTTTATAACGTACTTGAAAAACAGTCGTTTTTAAAAATTATATAACAGTAAGAACTCAATTAATTATTAACAAATACATTGAAATTCAGCATCATGTTGAATTTCAACATTTTTTTTCTCGTTGTAATAGATTTTGGTAAGATAATTTATACATGTTCGAATATACTATAATTTATAGCATATTTTGTTTCTATGCATGTACTGCAACGAGAAATACTAACCTGATATTGTCTGACAAAAAAACGATTACACCCAGCACTAGAAACTGACATTCCAACGGCACACAACCCGGAATGGACCAAACGTTTTAAACAATGTATTAACTTTGTGTACTACCTACCTATTTATACTTTAGTGGATGTGATCGTAAAAGTTTAGTCTAAGGTGTAATTCTTCTGTATATCCCAAGTGAAAGTATTGTCGTTAATTGATCATCAATATGCACATATATATATATATATATAATATACAGGGTGTCCTTAAATTGCCTTAAAAGCTTCAGGTAAACTTTTTTCTTTAACAATTTTTAAGATAAAACTGCAAGACTACAATTGCTCCGCAGCTTAGTTTTCTTGTACGATCGTGTTAAAGTTTATACCTTTAGTGCAGAATTTTAGCCAAATGGTTA
>JABXWE010017399.1:0-19421 GCA_014611495.1 Limonius californicus
CTGAGCACTGCACTTTCCCAGGGTGTTTGTGGTGTCTGGGGCATGGGGTTTTTCAAGGGTTCATGTTAGACCTGTGAATAGCACGAAATGTGCTGAGCCGGGATAAGCTGGGAGGGATGGGAATCTTGGAGTTGCATCTGGCAACTCCACGATTCCTTTAAAAAAAAAAAAAAATTTCGGATGTATTCGACTGCAGTGTCTGTTGCATCAAGGAAATCATCGATGGGGCCGCCATAGAATCTTAAAGGGCATGCTTTTACTATGTGCCGAATGGTTTGTCTGCCGGTGTTACAGTCGCAATCTGGGGAAGGTGTTTTTCCCCATTTAAACATAGAGTCAGCAAATCTTCCGTGATTCGTCCGCGCTGACCATGCTTTTCGTGGCATGCCAAGGCCTGGTGGTTTTCGAGTTATAGACGGCATATTCTGGGCGTTGTCCGGCATCTTTGATTTCCATTCTCTCCTCCATGACTCGGTCAAATTAAAAGCATTTTGATGTAAGGCGTCTGCTGTTGTTAGTGCTGGATGTCTCGAGCGGAGTCTATTCCTTTCTAGGTCGTGGACATCCAAGTGTATAGGCAGTTGGGGCTTGTTTATAATTATCTGGTATTCCCTTAAAAGTGCGTTCTGTCTGCGGAGATGTGGTGGAGAAATGTGTCTTAATATGGGAAGTCATTGGGTTGATTTTATTGTTCCCGATATGATACGCATTGTGTTGTTCAGTTGAACGTCCACTTTTCTTGAGTGAGGTCTGTTGAGCCTTGCCGGGGCACTCAGCAGCAGAGTAAACCAAGCCTAGTGCGGCGGAGCGTAAGGTGCGAGCAGAGGATCCCCAAGTGGTGCCACATAGTTTATGGAGGATATTATTCCGAGTGTTCAGCTTAGCTGCTGTTTGGGAGAGATGCTTCTTGAAGGACAGGGTCCTATCTAGAGTAATTCCTAAATATTTTGGGGTACCTATCTATCCTGGGGAGGTATTTCCGCAAGTGGAGGCTACGGCCAAGCGCAGTGAAGACAGAAGTCAGTTGCTTCCATCTTAATAATAAATTAGCAAACCAAGAACTTCCAATAATTTTTGAGGGTAACTCGCTTACTCATAACGGTGCTAAGATGTTTCTTCAAAAACTTGCAGATTATCTGTTACTCATAATCTCATATTTTGGCCGTTAAGATACCCATTGAGCTGAAACCAGTCTTCATCGCTGTACCAAGTAAGATCCAACATGTCATTATTTTCTTTTGTTGTGCAAGAACCAGTGACAATAATTTGTTCTAGGTTGAAAATCACCCAGCAGAAGTTGATAAATCATTTGCATATTATAGGGAGCCATGCACAAATCTTTTGTTTTTGTAATAGTTCGAGGAGTACCGTATGAAAAATCAATTTCTTGGCTTAGTTTTCCGATCGGTCTAAAAGGATTTGCATTCATGATATCCCCAACATTATTAATAACTTCTTTAGTTCTCTTCACAGGTCTTCCTGATTCTTTCTTCCTTTAAACGCTTCCACTTTTACTAAAATTATACACAATAATTTTGCCAGTGTGACAGAAATTGTTATATGAGGACAGCCTTTTAAGTTTTTACAAAAACTAGGAAAGAAAAACTATTTCTTGGAACAAACTGTTTTATTGTTTTTCAAAGTATTCGTCTTTAAGATTTATACACTTTTGCATGCGTTCAAAGCAATTCTAGAAAAAATTTTTCCTTACTGAAGTTGGTATCTCAAAGACATGGTTTTTTGAAGGCTTCAACAGCTTCTTGCGGTCATGAAAATCGCTGGCCACACATTATTTGTTTCACATTCTGGAACAGAAAGAAGTAGTTAGGTGATAAATCAGATGGATACGGGCAATGAAACATTAATTCTATGTTTTTCTCCTTCAAATATTCAATTGTTTGACGTGCTGTGTGACAGCTGGCATTACTATGATGAAAAATGATGCGACGTTTTCGGTTGATTTTCCTGATTTAGTCGATGACTTCTGCAAACAAATTGTTGTATACCATTCAGCGTTAACTGTTGTACCACCCAAGGAACAAGCGATCATTTTCTTGGAAGTGCTTCATGAACGAACAACTTCTGTGGGATTCGGTTCATCTTGGAACACACAAACAGTGGATTGTTGCTTAGTTTCCCGTTCATACGAATTTATTCACCTGTTACGATGCTGTACACGGATTTTGCAATTCCTCGGTCGAATATATTGAGCATTTCCTTACATCAATTAACACGAGCCTTTGTTTGAACTTCAGTTAAATTATGCGGAATCCACCGGGAACAAATCTTTTTCACAGCTAAATGTTCATGCAAAATCGTATGTACTGCAGTCTTCGATATGCCTAAGGATGCCTCTATCTGACTGTAACTCACATGCCGATCCTCTTCAACATGTCGCAAAAAGTCCAACTAAAAAGTTAATGTAAAATTTCCATATTTTCACATCTTTGTAATTACAAGCTAATCTAAGATAAGACCTTAAAGTTGTAAGGGTGTCTTTGATGTGGTTTTCTATTGCTATCACGGCACTAACTCTTCTACAGGATATGTAATCGGGACCATTGTCTCCGAAACTATGCATTTGTGAATATATATTTATTACTAGCTATTTGTTTGTTTTTAATCCAAGAATACCCTGGTGAGCTATTATGCAATCAAAATTGGACACCCTATAACGCACTTTTCATTCAATATAAACAGCTGAATCACATCCTTATCTTCTCAAATACAAATACTAAATACATATTATATCCTTTCCCCACTAATGGATTTTACAACTGTTAAAAGATACGAGCGTCGAGCATAATGTTTTTAATTGCTTGCGCAATTAACTGCTGAAATAAATAGTGCGGTTGTGCTCTTTGACCAAAAAAGACTACTCGAGGTCGTTCATGGAATAAACATTGCGCGTGTCTTTGATGAGTTCATAATTACGAAGCTACCAACGCTGATGAGTGGTTTCTATGGCGCTCTATTCAGAAGCTGTCTAATTAAAGACAATTTTGTTCCAGAGGCGACAAAAATTAGGTGCTTGCAGCACTAACACATTACAATTATTAAAAATTAGTTCAACATTAGAGAACAACTTGTCACCTCAAATTGCTTTGAAACATAAGTGAAAATTAGAACAGCAGCATTGCAGTTCACAAAAAAAAATTTTAATTGATCAAGTGGTTGTCAGTTCCGAAAATATTTTTATCCTAGAAGAAATATGGGTTTAAATGCGAAATAATGTGTTCTAATTGAAATCAAGAAGGATTCTCATCTGCGAAGCAATATAGAAATTAATTTATATCAAAAAATGTGAAGACGTACAACTTACCGGCAAGCACCAATCATCTACGGCATTCTTGTCCAATTGCAGAACAATGGCCTATTCTCTACGGCGTGGTTCTTCTCAGCATTAAGGTAGAAACATGAGAGAACTAAATTTTAACGTTGTATCCAAACGACAGGAATACCAGGGAAGGCTTTTAGAAAATAGTATCCCAGGGTTGCTACGGGGATTGGAGAATTGTGTAAAGTGGTTTGCAGCAAAAGATTTTTATGCGCTCGGTGGTAATGCCAGGGGGTCGAACCTAAGCCATAATTGACGTTTTGGTTGCCTATAATGGAAATAGTAAAGGTATAAGACGACATAGTTTAAATCGTCAATGACAGTCATTAACGTAGAACTAAAAATGTACAAAACAACTATCAGGCCTGTAATTGTATACGGCAGCCAATATTGGAGCATGACCAATTCCATGGAAGAAAAGTTGCTAAGACTAGAGAGAAGGAGAAGTGGGAGCTAAAAGATGGCTGGTTCGAGGTACGGGAACTACATGAACAGTCAACTTCATAAAACTGCAAAGGCTTGAATGGGCTGGCCACCTTCAGCGCATGCAAGAAGGACATATACCTAAAGAGATCTTTAGAGAACAAATAGAGGGCGCCAGGGTTAGAGATTCAGACAGCGATGGGAAGACAACATAAAAATCGATGCCAAAGATCTGCTTAAAAATTGGAAGGGCGCCGTACAACAACGTGAAGACTGGACGCGAAGAATTATAGAGGTTAAGGTCCACCAACGGGAATGTAATGCCACAGAGAAGAAAGTATATTGGAGAAGAGAAGTAACTGATTTCGTTTGGCTGGCTGCCTGTGTAATTAATAGTATTATACTTCTGATTGCGCTAACAAAATTTAGTTACTTAATATGAAAACTTGAATTATTTCAGTAATACAGCCATACAAAGTATATCCAATTTTCGTATGTGCGTTGAGAATACTGTGTATGTCAGAACTCACTAAATCACTTGCTGTGTGTTACAGAACTTTAGACAAAAATCCTTCATCCCCCAATCGCAAGAACACATACTGTGACGCAGCCGGTTGGACACTGGAACCTCCAATATATGTTGTAAAATCATAACTTCAGTATTATTTTCGATGAGACTAAACGACACTATTCAGCGATTCTACCACTCTAAAACTCTGAAAGTTTAAACTGTTTCCTTTCACAAGTTTTTCTTCGGCCGAAGTTAAGTTATAATAAAAACTACTGCAATTACTATTACTACACGTACCGTTGGCCTATGTCCTATAATTTGTAAGCCAATGCAATAGTATTTATGGTTTCAATCGGTTGAAATTAGTAATAATATTGTTTCTACTTATTGATTAATATAATTTTGAACAAAGCTTCAACACTCATCAAGCTGAGTCCCAAAATCGAGTTATTTCATTGGTAAATAGCGTAATAATGACATCATTGTCATAAATACAAGGTAGATATATAGGTCTCTAAATTCTTCTAGCTAAGAAATCCTATTCACAGAACTAGTTTAACTACCTAACGAATTTTCCATCTACTACTAAATAATTTGTCTGTGCTAAGTATAGACAACACATAAAGAAGTTTTAAAAATAAGCACGTCTATAACATCCCTTTAGTTTAGCAAAATCTAGCAAGGATTCATGATGGCAATCCTCAATTAGATTATTACACTGAAAATTTATTTAACCTAGCTACAGAAAGATATTTTAATGCAATGTTTATTTGTTCATCCTAAGCAGTTTTAATCAGAGCAGAGTATTAATAATATAATATGCATGCTCTGCATGCATATTATATGAAATTCCACAATTGCGCAAAGTTTGTTCAAAATTGTGAACTCAACCGAAATGCTCAAAGTTTCGCAATCCAATATTACACTAGCAATTTTTGTATATTAGAAAACCAACAGGACTTCGCAACAGAGGAAACCAGAAAACTCAGTGAATTGTTAAAAGAAAACTATTCCCTCATGTGTGTTTGGCTCCTTGTTCACTTATCGACCTGACTGTCAAGCCGTCTTGCTTTCCTGATGTTTCTTTAGACCTAAGAGTAGCAATAACAGGAGAGTTCACATTGTCTGTTGAAGTATGTACCGGCACGTAGTGACATTTCCGATTTCTTTTTGTTTGCGCTTGATAGAAATGTTTCCGTACATAAAACTTCTGCTCGGTATATAAACTGCCGCTTTATTATCACAATCTTGAGACATCTCTCGTTCCTATCCAGGATTTCCACAGACCAGTTTCGCTATTATAGGCGGACTATTAATCCAAAACTGTAGAAGTCCATACCTTTAATGAAGTTTAAATCGAATGCAAAATATTGGAAGAAACAATAACAAGATTATTCTGTGTCCTTGAGAGGAACTAAAAAAGAGCAAGTGCACTACTGTAAAAAGTTCATTATGGTGATGTGTTATTAATTATTTGTCAGCATTTTCATTTGGCTGAAATATATTTATGTTCCCGGGCACATGCGTGGTGTTGGGTTGGATTGCATATACAATATAATAGCAACGATAATCAAATACCAGCTGTGAAGCAGTGAATATTCTTCTTTGTTTCCTAAACGATGTGAGGTTATGAATTTGCCTTGGCATAACTGTCAGAAAAATTGAAACTGAAAATATTTGCCTAAACAGAAACATTTATTGTTGCTACAGATTTTTCCATAATCAGAACGACCCATTTAGAAATTCACATGTAAATTATCACAGTTTATTATATTGGAAACGAAATCTAATTTAAACTTGCAAAAAAGCTAATTACATTTCAATAATGCTGTCAAAGCTTTATTTGCTAAACCAGATCGTTATTATCGAACTATTTATGCTAAGTTGTGGGTTGAAAATACTTTTCACTAATTAAACTCATATAATTTTTCTTTAAGTTTCATGTTCTTGCGGGCTAATCACATTAGTTTTTCGTTGCCAACGTCGTATTTGATAAGTTTCCCGTTGTCGCCAACTACTTTTCCGTTGTCTAAGCCATATTTGCTAAATCAAATAATTATTGCTGAACGATTGATACTAAACTGCGGCTTGAAAATACTTCCTGAATTAATAAAATCATAAAATTTCTTCTAAGTTTCATGATCTCCCCGTCGATTCACAATAGTTTTGCGTTGCCAATACTGTACTTATTAAGTTTCCTATTGATGCTAGTGAATTATACTACTTTTCCGTTGTTCAACCATATTTGCTAAAACAAGTCGTCTAACGATTTACACAAGTAACGGGTTAAAAATTAAAACTTTTTTGAGTCTCATTGTTCTGCCAGCGCGGTGAATTTCGTTTCCATTACCAAAACTTTACTTGCTTACCCAAATCTCCATTATTGAACGATTTCAACTAAATTGCGGATGGAAAATACCTTTCAAGTTATTGGAGCTATACAAATTTTTGTTTTTAAGATTCAAGTTCCTCCCACGATTTAAAATACTTTTGCTCTTCCAACACTTTATTATTGCAGGAGTCATATTAAACTGCAACTTAAAAATAGCTTTAAATTATTGAAACCATACATGCAACACTAACTTGCAGCTTGAAAATAGCATCTACAATTATTAAAATTGTATACATCTTTGTTTCTGCTAGAAAATGTAAATACGTTTCCGTTCCTAACCCTTATTACCTAAACCAAAACATAATTATTTAACGGTTTATACTGCAATGATACAAACACCTGTTAAATTCTTAAAATCGTGTTAATTTAGTTTTCATAATTCACGTATCCGCCAGCGAAGCAAACTACTTTTCAGTGCCAAAGCCTTATCCGCTAAACCAAATCATAATCATTAAACGGTTTATACTGCAACACTGCTTGCAAACAACTTTGAAACTATTACAATTGTATGAATACTGTTTCACAATTCATGTTATCATGTATCTGCAAGCGAATCAAACTACTTTTCATATGCCAAAACCTTGTCTGCTTATCATAATCATTAAACGGTTTATATTGCAATGCTGCTTGCAGACACCCTTAAAATCGTTAATATTATATAATTTTCTTCGATTTATGTATATGCCAGCTAATGTAACTACTTTTCTCTTGGCAAGCCTTATTTGCTAAACCAATACATAGTCATTCAACGGTTTATACTGCAATGCTGCTTACAAACAACGTTGAAACTATTAAAATCGTGTGAATTCTGTTATCATAATTCATGTATCTGGAAGCAAAACAAACTGCTTATCAGTTCCAACGCCTCATTTGCTAAACCAAATCATAATCATTAAACGGTTTATGCTGCAATGCTACTTGCTAACAACTTTGAAACTATTACAATCGTGTGAATTCTGTTTTCATAATTCATGTACCTGCAAGAGAATCAAACTTCCTTTCAGTTTCAAGGAATCATCTGCTAAACCAAATCGTAATCATTGAACAGTTTATGCTGCAATATTGCTTGCAAACAGCTTTGAAGCTATTACAATCGTGTGAATTCTGTTATCATAATTCATGAATCTATAAGCGAATCAAACTACTTTTCATATCACAAAGCCTTATCTGCATATGATAATCATTAAATGGTTTACATTGCAATGCTGCTTGCAAACACCATTAAAATTATTAAAATCATGTTAATTTTGTTTTCATAATTCAACTATCTGTCAGCGAATCAAAGTACTTTTCAGTGCCAAAGTCTTATCCGCTAAACCAAATCATAATCATTAAACGGTTTATACTGCAACACTGCGTGCAAGCAACTTTGAAACTATTACAATCGTGTGAATTCTGTTTCATAATTCATGAATCTGCAAGCGAATCAAACTACTTTTCATATGCCAAAACCTTATCTGCTTATCATAATCACTAAACGGTTTATATTGCAATGCTGCTTGCAGATACCTTTAAAATTAGTAAAATTACGTAATTTTTTTCGATTTATGTATATGCCAGGGAATATAACTACTTTTCAGTTGGAAAGCTTTATTTGCTAAACCAAATCATAATCATTCAACGGTTTATACTGCAATGCTACTTGCTAACAACTTTGAAACTATTACGATCGTGTGAATTCTGTTTTCATAATTCATGAATCTATAAGCGAATCAAACTACTTTTCATATCACAAAGCCTTATCTGCCTATGATAATCATGAAATGGTTTATATGGCAATGCTGCTTGCAAACACCATTAAAATTATTAAAATCATGTTAATTTTGTTTTCATAATTCAACTATCTGCCAGCGAATCAAACTTCTTTTCAGTGCCAAAGTCTTATCCGCTAAACCAAATCATAATCATTAAACGGTTTATACTGCAACACTGCGTGCAAGCAACTTTGAAACTATTACAATCGTGTGAATTCTGTTTCATAATTCATGAATCTGCAAGCGAATCAAACTACTTTTCATATGCCAAAACCTTATCTGCTTATCATAATCACTAAACGGTTTATATTGCAATGCTGCTTGCAGATACCTTTAAAATTAGTAAAATTACGTAATTTTTTTCGATTTATGTATATGCCAGGGAATATAACTACTTTTCAGTTGGAAAGCTTTATTTGCTAAACCAAATCATAATCATTCAACGGTTTATACTGCAATGCTACTTGCTAACAACTTTGAAACTATTACGATCGTGTGAATTCTGTTTTCATAATTCATGAATCTATAAGCGAATCAAACTACTTTTCATATCACAAAGCCTTATCTGCCTATGATAATCATGAAATGGTTTATATGGCAATGCTGCTTGCAAACACCATTAAAATTATTAAAATCATGTTAATTTTGTTTTCATAATTCAACTATCTGCCAGCGAATCAAACTTCTTTTCAGTGCCAAAGTCTTATCCGCTAAACCAAATCATAATCATTAAACGGTTTATACTGCAACACTGCGTGCAAGCAACTTTGAAACTATTACAATCGTGTGAATTCTGTTTCATAATTCATGAATCTGCAAGCGAATCAAACTACTTTTCATATGCCAAAACCTTATCTGCTTATCATAATCACTAAACGGTTTATATTGCAATGCTGCTTGCAGATACCTTTAAAATTAGTAAAATTACGTAATTTTTTTCGATTTATGGATATGCCAGGGAATATAACTACTTTCCAGTTGGCAAGCTTTATTTGCTAAACCAAATCATAATCATTCAACGGTTTACACTGCAATGCTACTTGCTAACAACTTTGAAACTATTAATATCGTGTGAACTCTGTATTCATAATTCATAAATCTATAAGCGAATCATGCTTATGATAATCATTAAATGGTTTATATTGCATCGCTGCTTGCAAACACCCTTAAAATTATTAAAATTATGTTTCTTTTTTCGATTTATGTATATGCCAGCGAATATAACTACTTTTCAGTTGGCAAGCCTTATTTGCTAAATCAAATCATAATCATTCAACGGTTTATACTGCAATGCTGATTACAAAAAACGTTGAAACTATTAAAATCGTGTGAATTCTGTTATCATAATTCTAGTATCTGCCAGCGAATCAAGCTACTTTTCAGTGCCAAAGTCTTATCCGCTAAATCAAATCATATTCATTAAACGGTTTAGTTCATGTGTCTGGAAGCGAATCAAACTGCTTTGCAGATCCAACGCCTCATCTGCTAAGCCTAATCATAATCATTAAACGGTTTATGCTGCAATGCTGCTTGCTAACAGCTTTGAAACTATTACAATCGTGTGAATTCTGTTTTCATAATTCATGTATCTCCAAGCGAATCAAACCACTTTTCGTATGCCAATGCCAAAGCCTCACCTGCCAAACCAAATCATAAGCATCAAACGGTTTATACTGTAATACGCT
This sequence comes from Limonius californicus, assembly GCA_014611495.1. Taxonomy (NCBI): domain Eukaryota; kingdom Metazoa; phylum Arthropoda; class Insecta; order Coleoptera; family Elateridae; genus Limonius; species Limonius californicus. Next base: position 10,103 of record JABXWE010017399.1, read on the forward strand.
TGCAAACAGCTTTCTATTACAATCTTGTGAATTCTGTTATCATAATTCATGAATCTACAAGCGAATTAAACTGCTTTTCATATGCCAAAGCCTTATCTGCTTATGATAATCATTAAATTGTTTATATTGCAATGCTGCTTGCAAACACCCTTAAAATTATTAAAATTATGTCATTTTTTTCAATTTATGTACATGCCAGCGAATATAATTACTTTTCATTTGGCAAGCCTATTTGCTAAACCAAATCATATACAGTTAACGGTTTATACTGAAATGCTGCTTGCAAACAAGTTTAAAACTAGTACAATCGTGCCAATTTTGTTATCATAATTCATGTGTCTGGAGCGAATCAAACTGCTTTTCAGTTCCAACGCCTCATCTGCTAAGCCAAATCATAATCATTAAACGGTTTATGCTGCAATGCTGCATGCAAACAAGTTTAAAACTAGTACAATCATGCCAATTCTGTTATCATAATTCATGTGTCTGGAAGCGAATCAAACTGCTTTTCAGTTCCAACGCCTCATCTGCTAAGCCTAATCATAATCATTGAACGGTTTATGCTGCAATGCTGCTTGCTAACAGCTTTAAAACTATTACAATCGTGTGAATTCTGTTTTCATAATTCATGTATCTGCAAGCGAATTAAACTACTTTTTATATGCCAAAGCTGCTTATCATAATCATTAAACGGTTTTTATTGCAATGCTGCTTGCAAACACCCTTAAAATTAATAAAATAATGTATTTTTTTCAATATATGTACAATCTGCCAGCTAATATAACTACTTCTGAGTTGGCAAGCTTTACTTGCTAAACCAAATCATAATCATTCAACGGTTTATACTGCAATGCTGCTTGCAAATACCTCTTCAATTATTAAAATCATGTAAATTTGGTTTCTGTAATTTATACATTTACCAGCGAATGGAACTACTTTTCAGATTCCAAGTCTTATTTGCTAAACCAAAACATAATTATTAAACGGTTTATAATTTCAGCACCTTATAAGATATTACAATCGTGTAAATTATTTTTCCATGAGTCATATATCTACCAGCGAATATATCTGCTCCTTCCTCACTAAATCCTGATTTTCTGATAATATAGGTATACTTGAACAGTTTATGCTACACTGCTGCTTAGAGGCACATTTTAAATTACTAAAATTATATTAATTTTTTTAAGAAGCTTGAAGTACCTACCCGCTAGCGTATTAAAGTAGTTTTCCATTGCTGACACCTTATTTGCTAACACCGTATTTGCTAACCAAACTGATTATTTTTGCACGATTTACTTGCTTGGAAACAACTTCTAAATTATTAAAATCCAGTAAATTAATGTTTTTAAGTTACGTATTTCTTCCAGCGAATTAAACCATTTTTCCGCTTCCAAAGACTTATTTGATAAACTAAGTATAATTATTGAACGATTTATAGTAACTTACTGTTTCCAGATCACTCTAAAAAGGAGATCTTAACAGAATTCTAAATTATCTCTGTTCTCTGCAGGCACCAAAATAATGCCACTTTAAAAAATTCAAGAGTTTTTTAAATTAATATTATTAAACTATAATAAAATTTAAGGATTCATTGTTTCGTAAACTAATTTGTTAATTAGGTCTATCTACACCCTTATAATTCCCATCTAGGCATTGACACCTTCTCGTGTTGTATTTGCTGCTCATGAGAATTAATTGAAGCACTTAATTTGATACGTCTTCCCTTATCGAGTTTGTACTTAGGGTGCCACATAAGTTTTGGTTTATAACAATTATTAGTACCTCTAAACGTCAAGTGTAATATTCAGATAACTATATTGAAATAACTTGGACAAATACGTACACATTCCCAACAGCATCCGCTTAATTAGCGCCGCTTGCTGCGTTGTATCTTCAGCCCGAATTCTCCGGGAGGTAAAAACGTAGATAGATAAATCAACAACTAAAAGGAATGCAATAATCCTTTATTAAAAAGTTGGGGAAATTCAAGCCGAGGAAACCAGACAAATTGCATGTTTCACCTCACTAATGTTACTAAGAACTTCTTACTTTTTTGAAATATTACACTTCGCGATAAAAGTCTTCTGGGAGCCAACCTATTTCCTTATAGAAGCGCCTCCGAACTTTCTTCAGTTAAATATGTTTTCTTTGTTCAAATATGGTTTAATTAAAACGTGGTCGAAGCTAATTACTAATTGCTCGAACAACGTTGGACAACCTTATAAACGCTTTTCATATAAGATACTTGTTGAATACAGGCAACCAACGTTATCAATACAGTATTTACAGTATAATAAGAAATTTAATATTAATTAAATCATAAAAAGGGGGCATTCTTTTAGTTGATTGCAAATTTACAAACGATAGTAACTTTCTAATTTTCCACACTGCAAGTATTGAAGATGTGAGCATTCACTGGAGAAAATCAAGAAAGGAATCATAATACAGGAAAAACATATGTAATAGATTTACGTTGGAAATGGAATAGGAAACATAACTCTGAATACAAAATCGCAAAAGTGCAAATAAAAAGAAAAATTAAAAGAAAAGTGTTATGAAATCGAAAAGTTATGAAGGAAGCATAACATATTCAACTTTCACAGAAAGATTAAAGAAGTATTGAGGTGTGAGATAGAAACAACGTAAGTGTTCTTAGCAATGGAAATTGACACATACTAACAGAGAATGATAAAACTGTTCATACATGAGTGATATACATTCACTTTTCGAAGACCAAGGTTAGAAATATAAATAGAGAATAGAGATGAGATGCAGTCGCAAGACAATTTAAGAATCCTACAATCGGAGCTGGAATACGCTATTGAACAGTTAACCAATAAGAAACCTCCGGGCCTGGAGTAAATTCTAGCTGAACTAATGAAGCATCTAGATGGCGACGGTATCAAAGTATACTCAGTGAGATGGAAATCGCAACACCAAGAAGGGGTAGGAGTTTTTTAACCAAACTTGGCAGAAACGTTTAACTACTGAAAGGTAGCAATTGATTAAAATTGTAAAGAAAAAGAACAAAGTATAAACATAGTTTTTATTAATAATGGGTTGGATCCCCCCTTTTTGGTTGCACACTCCCCCACTCTTCGTGGCATCGATTCTAGCAAATGGTCAATTTCCTCTTGAGGTATTGTGTAACAAGCAACCCGTAATTCGTGCTGTAGAGCTTGCAGCGTCTGCGGAGGATGCAGCAAGTTCCTCAGTCTTCTCTCCATAATGTCCCAAATATTCTCGATGGGCGAAAGTTCGGGAGATCGGGGTGGCCTTGGCAAGAGATTGACATTATCCTCTGCAAGTCGGTCTGTAGAACGTGTTGCAATATGGGGACGGGTATTATCCTGCTGGAAAAGTGGATTTTCTAACTGCTGAAGAAATGGAAGAATATGGGGTTCTACCACCTCATCCACATATTGCTGGGCGTTCATATTGCCTCGGATGAATAACAAAGGGGAGTTATAGCACCCCATACCATAATCCCAACAGTTTGGTGCCCATGCCTCGCAACCCAAAATTCAACATAGTGACGTTCCCCACGTGTTCGTCTGACCCTCATCCGGCCATCGTGCATCCCCAAACAGAGTCGGGATTCATCACTGAACACCACCCTATGCCAGTCGAGGTTCCAGTGCAATCGCAACCTACACCACTCCAAACGTTGCTGTCGGTGTTGAGCCATTAGTGGTAACACAAGATGTGGCAATCCTATCGGCCACATCCGCCGATGGGATTGCAATCCGAAAGCTCTGTTTCTGCGGTAAACGGTTCGAAAAGGTTACAGGACGACCTTCGTTAGCTAACCATTGATCAGCAATTGATCTGCTACTGGATGGGTCTCTTGTTGCCATAAATCGAAGATGGCGCTCCTGCACCTCATTTGTTCTTCTTCGCCCCCCGGTTCTTCTTCTGCAACGTTCTTGACCCTCCCTAGACCATAGCAGCGCATGATGGTGGATTAGTTCCGGTTAAGGCGATTTGCAATTTCTCTGAACGAAAAACCACCTTCGCGCAAACCAACAGTACGACCTCTGTCGAATTCGCTTAATTGGCGATATTTTCCACGTTGGTGCAATCTAGGAATGATGACACCCCCAAAACCAACGCATCAAAAGGGAAAACAATAAAGAACTGAACAAAATCTCGCAAAACATACACCTGATAAAATTATTAGAAAAAACTGTCAGATAAGCCATTATCACTTGATCCATATGTATGAAATTTTAATCATTTGCTACCTTTTAGTATTTAAATGTTTCTGCCAAATTTGGTCAAAAAATTCCTACCCCTTCTTGGTGTTGCGATTTCCATGTCACTGAGTATACTAAACAAGCTATTCAATTATATATACCAAACAGGTAATATGCTAGATTTAAGGATGAAATCAATATTTCTTCCTTTGATGAACCATATATTAGAAATATTGATAAGAATAATACATGAATGAATATATAAAAAATGCGGAGAACATATGAACCAACCGCAGCTGGGATTTCGTTGTAGATTAGAGACAAAAGTCAGAGTATTTGCTGTAAATGTCTTATATGTAGATATTAGTACATTCAACAAGTTGAATCTCCAGCTCAACCCACTAAAATCTGACGCTAAAAATGTTACACTTCGCAGACTGCTGAACATTCACAACTTGACGATGCACCATTACAAAAAATCGTCGTTAAGAATTGAATGTGGTCCACTCGTATACACTACCATTATTCAGTCCTTCTTAACTTATGGGTGCCCAGTTTGGTGTGTTGTCTGTAACACGCAAAAGAATAAAATTCAAATTATTCAAACAAAGTGCTCAGGATTATATTAAATACTCCTTGGTTTATAAGAACCTAGCTTGAACTAAATATACCAATCATCAATGAATTCACATCTAAACTCTACCCACGTTATCACGAAAAACTAGAATTTTGCCCTGCGACTCAGACCTACACACTTGGGAGAACAAACATGCATAAACGCTTGAATAAAAAATTATCTCAGGATATTATCAGTGGTTACGATTTAATTAGTGATGGAAGTTATTAATACTACTAGATTTTAAACTGTAGTAACTAGTGTTACCTCAGCTATAACTGTCTAATTTACCAAATCAAAAACATATCAACTTAATAGACAAATTAAGAAGCACAGGAACAAATGCAGAAGATCTAGAAATAACATCTAAACAATATTGTCATCGAAAAGCAGAAATAAAATTTGCGGTAACAGAAACTGGAGTAAATGGAAGAAATAGTGATTGGAATTTATATTATCGCCTAGGTAGACTGTTCAATATACGTAGAAGAAGTATTTGACGCAGCATTGAAAAATATAGAGAAGTGTTTAAAATAAATGGGGTATAGATTAACAGCATACGATACAATGACACAGCCGTTATTTCTGATAATGTAGAAGATCTACAACACTTACGCAACTGCGTGCATCAAGAAAGCATACGAATGGGATTAAATGACTCAAGTCATTGTTTTCAAAATATAATGGCAGTTTTTAATCTCTTAGTCTCTATGCTGCTTACCTTCCCATTAAATCCAAATCAATACAGGATTGGATATTGGTACAACAAAAATATTGCTTCCTGCGTTGACTTCTCTCAAGACGATATTGATAATTTAATAAGAAACCGTAATAAGACTAAATGTTCGTAATTTTACGACTTTACAAAGTTCCCCCTTTGAAGAAAATACCAGAAATTTCACCAAAATTCCATTCCATCCATTAACCAAAGGCTTTGATATAATATGCAAACACATTAATTCCTAAATTGTATATTGTTCAAATAATAACATTAATAATATAATAACTTGGAGTAAGTAAAGTCACTTGGGTGAGGAATACCTCTGGCGATAAGTCCTTCACCAAGTCAACAATTGAAGTCCGCATTGTCAATCATATTAAGGTATTTGTTCTTTTCATTATTTTATACTACTGATCGAAGTTCATACAGAACGTCTCAATTTCAATTGTTAAAAATGAAAGCTCTACTTTTTTTGACAATTTATATTTTTAAGCCAGTTTATTCACAATCTGGAAGCCCGATCGATGTAAATACAGGTTAACTAAAAGCAAATATGACAATAATTTAGATTTAAACAACTACGAATATGACGGACTACCATAAATTAAAACACGTGTAAAATAAGGGTACGTCGAAAACAGTTCCAGGGGTTCTGTTTTCCTTTAGTTTTCCTCTAACGTATACGCTATTTCTTGTAGGTCTTTCCCACAGCTTGTCTCTACGACCGCCTTTGAATTTGTAATGACGTGCATACATTTTAGGTTTAAAAGCGCGTGTGATGCATATGTTTAATATTAACGATATGACTTACACGTGAAATAAGTGGGTATGAACTCAGATTTTTGAAACTAAGCATGCGCATGCGAAATCTGAGAATTAACTGAAAGGAATAAATCGTAAATATGCACATAGGAAATGCCGTATAGGGGCAGATGTGCTAGCCTAACAAAAATGGATCATATACATGACATATGTATACATGTTTTAATAAACTTAATATAGTATAAACATTTGCTACTATATTCTCGAAAGCTAAACTATGTATATAACGTAAGCACGTAAGCAAGTAGGAGACATCGATATAGTGGAAGCTAGAAAGCTAAAGTGATACGGATATGTAAAACGGATGTCAGATCAAAGATGCCGCAAAGAACTTCTTGAATGGGTATCCACAGAAACATGCAGGAGAGGAAAACCAAAACAGACGTGGATATAAGATATACATAGAGCGATGTAAAGTCGTGAATTATCAAAGGATGATTGGAGAGATAGGGTGGGAGAAACGGCCGAAAGGGCGGTAGTTCCCGCTCTTTTTTGACTATCGTACCAGATAGCGAATCAAACCAGCGTATGAGAAAAGGGATTCTGTGTATACCGGTCTGAGATGGCCGCATTTGTCGATTATAAAGTTTTTAGCCGCCAACAAAATTTCAGTATTCGCACACGTGAGTGACGGTCCAGATATGACTCCTTGTGACTATTTTTTATTTCCGAAAATTAAAGATCACTATTATGGCGCAATAGACAACGTTCGAAAGGCCACAAACAGGTTGTGGACAGTCTAGCGCAACAAGAATTCCAGAATTGTTACTACGAATGGCCAAACAGCCTAAAGACGATGTTTATATTCTCAAGGAGCATGCTCTGAAAGAGAGAGGCATTAAATTGTCGATAAGATCAATAAACTAACTACAAATACATTGTTCTCGTTACTTCCAAGACAAACCTCGTATACGTATATGAAGACAGTACAGATACATGCGTACAACAAATAGCCTAGGTGAAGATTAGATCCAGAATGTGTTAAGTGGCTGCCTTTCATACTGAAGGTTGATGTTAAAACAGTAGTAACTATCGATTGTCGAATAAACTGTAATATCTATGTACAATTATTTAATTTTTGAATGGACAGAAGCTCCTCTTTTAAAACCGTTCTGTTCAATTTACTTAATTATTTTCACCAGATATGCTCCTTTAATTATTGACGTTAAATTAAAAATCTATACTGTTTTAGTCATAGATTGTCAGTAAACAATAACCGTATATTCATATCTATAGTTGGAAAACGAATATACACAATGTATTGATTACATCAAGTAGACTAGGGCTGTTAGGAAAAACATGTATGTGTATACATACATATTGTGTATATATACAGGGTCCGGCAGTGAAATGGGATCATTTCAACATTTAATTATTTTTTAAAGAATGAATTTTTTAATAATTTATCATGTACAAATATAAAGTACAAGAATAGCCAGTTGGGGTACAATACAAAAAAAAACTATTTTATAAACACTATGTTCGCCAAATATCCTCAATTGAAATTTATGTATTCTTGGAGTCGAATCTGGAAGTTTTGCATGACCTCACGCATCTCCAAGTTTCTTCTTCATTCTTCTCTGCTGTTGGTTTGTTCTTCTCTAAGGCCTGTGTCGCTCATAGCACTTCTAATTCCTCCTTCCTATGTTCTTGGTGGCTTTCCACGTTTTCTTCCTTCTCGAGGTAACCATTCCATTACTGCTCTTGGTAGGCTTCAATCTTCCATCCGTCTTATTGGCCATACCTGATCAATTGTTTATTATATTAATTTTTCTTTTTCTTGTTTTTCGTTACTTCACCAAATTCCGTTCAATTTCTGGTTACGGTTCGTCCACGAGCTTCGTTGTTTTATTTCACGTATATCTTTACTATCTTTGTGTATGTTTCTTCCCAGGTATTTGTATTCGTCACACAATAATATTAATTCGTCGTCTTCTAATTCTAAGTTTTGTGATGGACCTCCAATACATAGATATTTGGTTTTGTTGGTCTTAATGTTAGGCCCCATTATCTGTATTCATCTTTAAGTTTCCGTGTCATATCATGTCTTCTTTATCTTGTGCTAGTAACACTGAGTCGTCTGCAAACTCCAGGGTAGGGTAATTCCGGTAGAGTTGGCCCCGCGGGAGAGTTGGTCCTCAACTGATATTTCGACATAGGGACATCAGATGGCCCAAGTATGTCCAGTATGAAATAGTTTAGTTTGGGTGACAATGCTGCACGTCACGACATTTCTTTGGGGTCGTTACAGACGCAATAATTAAATAAATCCGTTTTGAGACGACCTAAAGTTTTGTGAGTTCAAACGTTAAAATAAATATTGTGTCTGCTAGATCGATTGGAATCATAAATTAAACGGACCGCAGTGTAAGTAGGTACATCTGATTGACATGTAACCTAACTTTATGCAGCGTTTGCCGCCTGTTTAAGTATTTCAAGATGGTCCATCTCTCCCATGATTTTGGTAGAGTTGGACCAGTATTACTTGGGAGAAATGGACCGTTCACTATACCTAGAAAATCCGCGATTTGTAAAATAAAACACAATAAAAACTAAATTTTTTATAGAATATAATTATGCCAACTGAGTACAAACGAAAAGGATCTTCCATGCGAGGGCAATGGTCAGAAGGGGACCTAAGACTATAGAGGCTGTCCAAAATGGGCAAATATGATGATATATGTGATTTGTGTGGGAAATATGCCCACAAAAGAAAGTAAAAATCTTTCCCTTTCTGGATTTAATTTCTCTTTTGTTTTTTATAATGTTTTCAGAAACTATGATTTTGTTTGTTTGATTATGTAGGAATAACCATCTCACCCGTAGCGCTTGGACCATCTGACCCATAGCATATGGGTTAAATGGACCAGGGAGCACTTTTCTTTTTTATTTTTTATTTTATTATATAGAAGCTATTTTTAAGTTTTGTATGAAATGTTTATTACAATAAAGTATTTGTTGAAT
>JABXWE010017407.1:0-16815 GCA_014611495.1 Limonius californicus
TGTATGGTTCGAATACAAGGAATAGGTCTTTCTGGATATTTTACTGAAAATAAGTCTCTCACAGTTCTTGATCTGTTACCATTCTGATACCACATTAGAATTTCCACTTTTTCGTCTTTACTGTACATGGTTGAATAAAAAACGCAAGAAGACACTAAATAAAGACTAATTTTATTTTTTAACTTAAACTTAACTCCTTGTATTCCAATCATACAAACAATTGTTAGAAAATGTAAGTCAGAGGGATGCGTAATAAATTGCCATAAAATAAGAACTAAAAGTAATGACGTTTTAACAAAAGAAATGAAATTAAATATGTTTACAAAAATTATAATTAAAAAAAAACCTGTGACGGCCGGGAGTCGAACTCGGATCAACTGCTTGGAAGGCAGCGACGATAACCACTACACTATCTTATCGCTGATGCATTTTTGTTGTACGAAGAAAATAGAATGTTCACGGACCTTACACGAACAATAATCCTGTCGATTTTTGTAATTTACAAATAAGTATCATCATTTGCGTCGTATATACAGGGTGAAATACTTATTTAATATAAACACTGTATCAACATAACCTTCATACTCAAATAATTCACAACTGGTGACGTTTGCTCCTGCTTTTTAGTTGTCGGTATTGTTGGTTGCATACACAATAGGCGAAATTGCCGCGTTTTTTTTAAGTATACATGGGCAATGTATACTAAAAAGAAAAATTCCCTGTATATTAAATATTTAGTGTAGTAGTAAAACGCCACAGTAATTTTGATTTATGACTTATTATTAAATCAAAGACTAAAGTACCCATTTTTACCTATTTTTAGGTAAAGTCCAGATTAATATTTTTTTGCTATACCTCTTCTTATTAATACTCTAACGATTCACACTTCTGAGGATTATACTCCTAAAAGTTCTTAGAGTGCTTTATCTCTTACGAGCCGTAGCAATCTTCTCTCCTATGCCTGTGTTGCGCGCTTAGAGTGCCACAGACATAGAGAGGACCTACAGTTTAACGTGGGCTCCGAACCACGTCAAGTGTAAACACTTCTACTCCAGAGAAGATTTACTAGGCAGAATATCTCGCTGGTTTGCCATTGCCTTGCGAGGGAGAACGGCCCTTAAAATTCCGATGTTCCGGTACTGGGAATTGAACCCATGACGTTCAGCATAGAAGTCTAACGCGCTAACCTCTATCCCAGGACCGCCTTTTTTTACATAGCGCCTAAAATCGCCTTGGTAATATTGCTCGGTATTTACTTGGACAACAATTTATTTGTGATATCGTAACGTATACATAATGTTCACTTATTCTTATAATGTCGGAATTTCCATATTATTAGATACAATGTTTGGTAATGATAATTGCAGTTATGGACTAAAACCATTTTCTAGTCATTTACTTTAGTTACATACGACATTCATCTAAGATGATACTGTAATACGACTGGGGGACTAAATAAAAATTATTTTATTTTCAAAGTAAAATCCTATAATATACACAAGATTTTGCAGAAAATATTATATATTTCGAAATCTCGGAGATTATCCACTTCTGCGTTATATATTATATTAGTTACTATTCCACATATACCAAAATATAATTATGTTTATCAAATTATATGGACAAAATCTAGTACATAATACCTTAAAAAAGCCAGAAAAAATTCCTAGAAAAAGACACTAGGGTAACATTTAGGCAATTATTCAGAAATCCTTTTATGAACAAAATTGTCTCTAGCTCTTTGGGACAGACGAAACAAACAAATTCCAATAGTCTAAAATGTTGACTGGATACATCTCATGCAAGCCTTACCTTACATGTATAGTTTACAATTGTATTATATTGTGTATCAGTTAAGTACACTTTCCAATAATCTTTTTTTTTCTCATTCATTCATACTAACCCCCCCCCACGAAACCGCTTTCGCATTACTTCAGAGGGTGCGGGCGTCCCTTACATACTAACCATTCATGCAGCATGCATCCTTGACTTAACTAATCGAAATGCGTTCGCCCCAGCCGATCGACCCCATTTCGCTGTGACCTCCAGTGGCAACACGTTCCCGCACTACTCCACCGAGGCCCCACCTTCCAATAATCTACAGTTACCCCAACTCAGTCAGAGCAGTTTCAATAGTTACAACACAGTTTCTTATGCTCCTGTACTGGTAGTCATCTCAGTTACCTTGTCTCCTACTTTCATACAATAATGGCAACGGTTTCTATTGCTATTGACTACACGTTGTTACAGCGGGGGTTAGCGGTGTAACCAATAGCAAATACCCATTACTTTGAACATTTGTTTATTGCCACATTATCAAAATAAATGTAATTTACAATTGCATGTAATAAATTAGTGCCTCTCTTTAATTATTATTAATTTGTATTAACACAATAGTATAAGACGTTACGACTCCAAGAATACCAAACAATAATGTGTAATCGACATTAAAGAATCCTGCCGCAGAGAACTGAGGATGTTTACGAGTAGCTTGTTGTGCAAGTAGAACCAGCTCTTCTCGAAGGATGCGATCCTGAACGTTGCTACTTCCAACAGGAATGTCCAAAAGCAAGTTATAACACACTGTAGCCGTTCTTCGTGCTTCTGTCATTGTTTGGTCACATGTAATTACTAAAACCAATCCCATGATCTAAAACAAAAATGTTAATTCTTGCCGAAAAGTATGTAAAACTTAGGTATTATTAAAAGCAAGGTTTTTAAAAAATTATTGCCACTTATTATGCATTATATTTCATTATATTTTTTAAGATATGATAATATGTGTTTCATGTATTCATCAATTTAAATTCCAAAAAAATAGATTTATTTCAAATTTTATACAATTAACTCAATTTAAGGAAACATTGAAATCGCCACACGAAATCTTCAAACCAATGTCCATTTGTAGAATAACAATTTTTCTAACTAAAATTAAATCCTTATACATTTCTGAAAATGAGAACGACTTACAACGTGGCTTAATTAACTAAATAATATACCAAAAGCTAAGGTAGTGGCCTTTAGAGGCACGGCCACATACGAGGCAAAATAATCGTTAACAACACAGTTGTACAGCAAGTTAACAACATTAATTAGTTAGACTACAAAATATCGTATCAAACCAGCGTTGGCATAACAGAAAAGTTGCATAAATTTGAATATACATATCTGTGGCATAATTAGAGGAACATTTAATAACACTAACCGAGAAACGCTGCTAAAAGTTTATAAGGTTATGGCAGTGCCGACTCTGCCGTATAAAACGAAAATTGGTAACTTACTAAAAACCATATAAAAAGTATAGAATCTATGGAAATGAAATTATTAAGACCCACAGCAGGATACACTTTAAGAGATTTTTAATTTAAATGAAGAAATAAAAAACTACAAAATAAAATGGACAAGGCAGTTGTTACGAATGCCAAGAAATATAGTGACAGTGATATATAACTATAAACCAACAGGAAGAAGAAACATTGGACGTCTATGGAAAAGACAATTAATAGGTACAACCTGTTTTAGTGAAGTATATTTTGAGATTTGATATTTAAAACTGATAATTATGAGCTAAACCGCGGATATATTCTATTGCATCCCTATTGTGATACTCAGACACTATTCTTCTTATTCTTTCGTCGGCATGACGATATTTCCGAAGTTTTAAAGGTGGTTTTTTCCGACAACAAGCTGTTCGTAATAGGTATCGCACCCATTTTGTACTTTTCATAAGCCATTAATAAGCTTCCAAATAGTCGGATGATTGACTCTCAATTCTAATTCAGTCTGCAGTCGTCGATGTGCAGCTTCCGCGTGGTTGTTGGTTCGAGCTTCTTCGTTTAAATTTTAAAATTTCTATTGTTGCCGGGAAAGTGAAAAGACCGATCGGTAGCTGTAATTTTCCGTTTAGAATGCTCGTATTTAACAATTAAGAATTGGTACAAATTGGCATCATACGTTTACAGGTAATACATTATGCGATGAAACAGCGGCGATAAAACGGCGGCGATAAAATGGCGGCGATGAACCGGCGACGCTGAAACGTCCCATTCCGAGCATTTTAGTTTCAGTGCATGTATCAAAGGCAATGGTGTTATGAAAACACTACGTACTTTTATAGATCACCCACTACAATGATGTGTATGTGTATTTTACCCTAATGAGTTACATCTCCACTTGCTTAGTGGAATACGTAGATGGGAATTGAAGGGCTTACCCCTAAGCTGTGTAAGATTTTAAAAACTGAGAATACCCAAATTGCCAAATATAATATAAAAACTGTCGCGTCCTTATTTTCCAGGCTGAAGGACAAAACTCCTGTGTTGTGCAATTCTAACGTGATTTATTCGATTCCCTGTGGAGGATGTGATAAGGTTTATATCGGTCAAACAGCTCAATGGCTGAAATCTAGAATTGCAAAACACAGAAGTGACTGCAGGTTGGAAAAAGACACGAGTGCTCTGGCCACACATAGCAAGGAGGCTGGTCACTTGTTTAACTTTAATCAAGTAAAGATTCTTGATCAGGAATCTAAATACAGAAGCAGACTTTTCCTTGAAATGACTCATATTGTTTGTAACCCACTTAGCATAAATTTTAGAACTGACATTGATAACTTAAGTAGTATCTATTCGTATTTACTCAATTTTAATAATATACATAATGTTAATCATAGATTTAATGCTGTTGATTTGGATTAAGTTGTTTAAAAAGATCGGTTGTCTGGGTTTCATTCATTGTGTGAATTTTTGGCGGTTTTTGAATTTCCCGCCTTCTTGTCATGTTATTTAGTTGTGAATAGTTGGTATTAGAACCAACTTCCTGTGATAAGATCTGCACATGGCGACTTAAGTCGTGTTTTAAATTGTTTCAATTTGTTTCAAATTGTTTTAAATTGTTTGTTTGTCTTAACTTATTCTGACACATCTGTGATTATTTGTTAACTTATGGTTAATATGTTAGACCTCGAGTACGCGCTTTGGCGTGATTCCAATGTTAGAACTTTGATTTGTAAGTAAGACCTAACCTAACTTTTATAAATTGTTAACATTGGTTCTTGGAATTCCAGAATCCTGATGAAGAAATAAATTATTTCGAAAGCTTGATTAAAAATCGAATAGTTTCTATTCTTTTTTGCCCCTTGGCCATTAACCCAACATTTGTGTATATTTAACATTTGAAACAACTTTATTTCTCAACATAATCCCCTAAAAGGTTAACACATTTACTATAACAATGATGCAAAGCTTGAATGCCATTAGAAATACTCTTTGTCCTGCACTGCAAACCACTCATTCACAGCAGCCATCACCTCTTCATCGTCCGAAAAATGAGTTCCCCTAAGATGTTCCTTGTGAAAGTCACTGGGGGCTATATCTGGCAAATATGAGGGTTGTACTAAAATCCAGCATTGTAGATAATAGTCATAGTGACACAGTTTTTGTGAGCGGGAGCGTTGCCTTGGTGGAACAGAACGCCGCGTTTCAATTTTCCACGCCGGTTTTGTTTAATAACCTCACGAAAACTTGGTATGAGTTTTGCGTAATAGTCTCCCATTATTGTGTGACTACGTGGTAAATAATCAACAAGAATAACTCCCTCAGAATTCTAAAACACTATTGCCTTTATTTTTCTGGCCTATGAAGTCACACAGAACTCTCGTGGGAGCGGGGCACCAGTACCATATCATGGACCAAATCTATATTTTTTTGAGTGCAACCTGGTGCATGTTGACACGACGTCCTTCCTAATTTGAAATCTCTTCTTATTTATTTGATATGACGGGGCTAAATCAGCAAACACTCCGGGCATGTCATTATATGATTCCTGCGGTGATAAACCCTTCTTGTCTCGAATTCTTCCATTTCAACAAACTCACCAGCACCCAGTAATATTAAATGTATAACTTTTATAAACAAGAAGATAGGCACCTTCAACTTGGAATATATTAATTTCAATAACTGACGTTTCTAGGAAAACAATTATTTATTTGTCGATCAATGGCTTCTATGGTATGTTAGAGATAATAATTGATGAGCCATCCTCGTATACCACGACAGTGAATCTACTGGAGTTACTTATAAATGGTCAAACATAGAATCATTCTTTATATATATATAACGCATCTTGTATTAGTTGTGTTGTTGCAGATAAAATAATGATGTACAAATATTTCCTCCAATGTCAGACGCGGTTAAGGAAAATGGTGTACAAACCTACTCTTTCAATTATTTTTCAGCCAATCGCTGTTCACATTCAAGAGGTATTTAATCACTATAATACAATGAAAAGAAACAGCTAATATTTTCGCAAGGAAATTTAGTTAGAAAAAAATGTATTCAAACATATTTACATTATGAATGTAAATTATTTCAAATATAACTGAAAGGTAGGCCTAATTTTGGACATGATGATGTAGAACACAGAAATTGCCATTTGTTTTCCAGAAACAGAAACGTCACTGTTTCCTACGAGCCAAGCAATATTTCCATTTTAGAACAGTATTCACTTTAGAAAAGAGAAAAAACCTGCTAGTACCAAGTCGGGTAAATAGGGTGGATGATTGATCTCAACAACGCCATGTTTCATGATATGTAAACTTCACATGTAGGGCAGAATGGATAGGTGCATTATCTTTCAATAGGAACCAACTACCCTTTCTTCGAAATTTCGGTTGCTCCCAAGAAACTGCATTAATGAATCCACCACTCCATCGTGAAAGGCACTATTTACTGATTGCCCTTCAGACACGTATTCTTTATGAATCGCACTCTGTTTATTCAAAAAGGTAATAGTTCTGGATTTTGTTATAAAAATGTGCATTGTTGCAACAAGCCCGTCAGCCGTAAATCAATGCTGAACCAACTCTGCACAAATAAACCGCTTTTCCAAATTTTATTAATGTTGAACTCATCTGCCATCATTTAGAGGGTTATTCAGCGATGGTGTACCACAATTTTACGAACTCTTGCGACTGAATTTGCATTTCGACGGACGCTCAATTCTAGCGTTATTTTGAACATTCTAACGATCGTCTCCATTGCAACCATATTACAGTGCACAGTCAACATTTCATAAGTTTCTAGTAAAGTTTTCCCTAATTTATAGCAAAATTAAGTAATCACTTATTGCTCCATGATGATTGACAAAAACACGATTTACGTGCTAGCGTTCTGCGCAGAAACAACAGCTGTATGATCTTCACTTGACCACCCTGTATTGATAAAACTGTGTATTATGTGCTGATTTACGATTGATTTAATTTTATCTGACTACAGTGTTGCAGCGTTTTTTAAAGAATTAAATTGCCAAAAATCGTATATATCCTCCTTTTTCTTATCTAGTAGAAGTTATATCTCATCCCGTTTCCAAAATTCTAATGTTACATCTTTTGAATTTGAATACACTTTAACAATTTAAAAAATTATTTTTAAATTCCTAAAAATGTGCGAATGATTGGTTCTAGGCAACAATATATGCCTAATGTTTCCTTATTATATACAACCTACACATAATCGTCGTTACATAATTAAAGTTATTTTTGTGGTAAAGCATTTGCAGACCGATTTTACCTACTATATAAACCTTTGTTTTGCTCCCCCGCGCAAATTGCGTAACACTTGTCGCTTCAACTTAATTAGTTTTTACTTGCAAAAAGAGTAAGTAACAAATTTATTACACGAGTTTTAATTGTCAAAGCAATTATTTACTTTTTACAATGTAAACCTAAGCGAGAACTAAAGCAATTAGTGGGCCCTGCTTTCCCGAATAAAAAATTAATTAGCCGTTTTTATGAAAATTATTTTAACCGTCTCAGATTGTAGGTACGTGCGATCGATATATATCAGGTGCTTAAAATAACTTGGTCAAGTAAGCTGACACTTCACTTTGAATAAGAGATTGGATTGGTTGTAACAAGTAAACACAAAAAGAAAATGAGGTAATTTACTGGAAATTGAGGATTTTCTATTATTTCCCTAGCGGCATCGATAGTTTCCACAGTACACTGCATTCTCTTTTCTAATAATTTTTTCTGTACGAGGAAATTCTGAATTGTTTATAGTCAACGCTAGTATCTGGAAATTCGGCATTTTATTTTTCCAATCAATTTTACATCGGATACATCAAAATTTCATTAGTGGGTACATTGCAAAAATATTAGTTGATTATAAATACTTTATCTTTCAACGTATACTCCATTTTGCTTCAGAAGCGTTTGAACTTAAAATAGAAGCGCAAATTATAAAAAATAATAAGTACTGACTACGTATTTCTTAAACAATCATTCACAGTTGGTTGACTGACGTTGAGACACACGAATTCAGCTAACGATTTTCATCAAATGGCCCCAATGGTCAGAATAGGAAACAACCTAAGTTGCAATTTAAAAACAAATTACAAATATTACATTGTGAATATTATTTAAACCCCTCAGTTGCAAATGCTGATTCTACAAATATAATAGTATAATTTTTTTTTTATTTGCGTTGCAAATTTACAATCTACTCGAATTACAAAGTAATAAGTAAGTATAATGGGAGGTAGCTATATGTCATGAGTTGGGCACCATCCACTGATGGGTCTCCAGGATTCACTCAATGAGGTCTTCCGGCCATAGCCGTTTAAGTCTTCTTTCCGCGGGCTGATGGGAGTAGAGGTTAGCGATGTACTGATTAGTGTGATGTAAGGTGCGATCACGACTTTTAGTAGGGGTATTCTTAATAACATCTGCGATGAAGGTAATTCCGAGGTCATTATGGAGAATGTGATTGCTGATAAACCATGGAGCGTTAGCCAGATTACGCAGCATCTTCGACTGGAAGGACTGTAATATTTTAGTATTTGAGGGCTTGCTACATCCCCATAATTCGATCCCATAGAACCAAACAGGTGTCAGGATGACTTTATAGAGTAGCAGCTTGTTTTCTATACTCAATTGCGATTTACGTCCAATTAGCCAATACATATTTTTTGTCTTGAGGTTGAGTTGCTGTCGTTTGGCTTTGATGTGGGCTCTCCAGTTCAATTTTTGGTCCAGATGGAGACTTAAGTATTTCACCTCAGTTTTTATAGGAATCGGTTGATTATATGTGGTAACATGCGGACAAATTCCGCGTTTGGTAGTAAATGATATTTGGGTGGATTTACTGCTGTTTACTTTGATTCTCCATCGATCTAGCCAGGTTTGTAGGAGGTTTAAATGTTGTTGCAGCTTATCAGATGCGTTATCAGGGTTGTTATCTAATGACATTATTGCAGTGTCATCTGCAAAGGTGGCAACTAAGGTATTATTTGTAGTTGGGATGTCTTCAGTATAAAGGAGGTATAGGAAAGGGCTGAGGACACTTCCTTGCGGAACACCGGAGTTTATAGAATGGTAATTTGATAGCGCGTTCTCGTATTGGACTTGATAGCATCTGTCAGTTAGGTAGGATTTTAGGAGGAGGTAAATTTGGTGGGTTAGCTCTCTTTTTATTTTGTATAAAAGTCCGGGATGCCAGACCTTATCGAAGGCTTGCTGGATATCTAGGAAGACCGAAGTGCACATTTTTTCCCCTCAAGATTTTCTTTAATGTGGTTAACTATTCTATGGCATTGCTGAATGGTAGAGTGACCTTTACGGAAACCCAACTGGTGCAGAGGAATTAGTTCATCTAGTGGTGTTATTTCTTTGATTCTGTGTAGAAGTAATCGCTCGAATAGTTTAGAAAGAAGGGGTAGCAAGCTTATCGGTCGGTATGAGCTAGTTTCTTGCGGAGGTTTACCGAGCTTGGTAATCATAGTTATTAATGCATATTTTCATTGTGTAGGGAAGTAAGAAATGGCAAGCATACGGTTGTATATCGTTGTAATGAGGACTATTGCTTTTTTGGGAGATGCTTTAGTACACTCCCCACTATGAGATCGTATCCAGGGGCTTTATATGAACTAATTAGTTTTATTTCTCTGTAGAGTTCTACAGGAGAAATAGGTTTCAGGGGTAGAGATAGTTGACCAGGCGAGTTAAGATATATATCAATCTCTGCGTCCAAGTTGGGGTCTTTAGATGGTGTTGGTGTGAATACATGAGCGAGGTGTTCTCCAAATAAGCTTGCTTTTTCTTTCCTAGATCGAGCCCAGGTTCTATCTGGTTTCCTTAAGGGTGGTACTAAAGTAGTAGGCCTTTTGAACTTTTTAGTAGCTTGCCAGATAGAGTGGTCTACTGGTGACAGGTTAGATATGTAATAGCTGAATGTAGTATTTCTGTTATCCTAAATAGCGGTGTGAAGTCGGTGGGTTAAGTTATTTAGTATGGTCTTGTTTCGAGGATTTCTAGATCTTTGCCATTTAGCTCGAGCCCTGCGTTTTTCTACTACTAGTTGCCTTATATGTAGCGGTATATTTTGGCTTACTAGTGCGTTTTTATTTTCGTTCGGAGTAGCTTGCCAGGTTGCTTCTTGGATTAGATGAGTGAGATACTCTACGGCTTCGTCGATTTCGTTGGGTGACACAAGTAAGTTGTGGTCAAAACAAAAAATGCAAGAAAATAATTATGTTTAGTGTTTAATGATGTAGTTTTATATGCATAACAAGACCCCAAGATTCGTTCTTTTATATCAGTAAAGAAGGAAACAATGGTGGGAGTAGGATATGATGACGGGAAAGATACCAGAGTTACCAATAAATTATCAGATGTAGACCTACAC
The DNA here is from genome assembly GCA_014611495.1 of Limonius californicus. Lineage (NCBI taxonomy): Eukaryota > Metazoa > Arthropoda > Insecta > Coleoptera > Elateridae > Limonius > Limonius californicus. The sequence goes on from JABXWE010017407.1 coordinate 10,683, forward strand.
CTTATTCTTAACCTAAGTCCGACTTTGAAGCATCTTTTTTTAGTTCAAATTTGTAAATTCAAGTTACATGAGTCCGAGAATAAGATCATCGTAGATGTTTTGCCATTGATAAATTAATTAACACTAATTGTTGACCTTATGGTCAGGTGGCTCATCCATGGTATTAACAAGCAGAAAATTTGTTTATTTTTTGGTAGTACAAATCAATAGAACCTTGCAATTTCCATGAACACTACTTTGTAGTAGGTAAATGATTTGAATTTGTCAGTTTTCGAAACTGGCGCCATGTATATTAAATACTCATGGGTTGAAATTTGCTATTTTTAATATTAGCAGGAATTAGGTGAAATCCTTAATTTAGTGAGCGCCGCTTTCACGTTAGTCTTAAGTTTATGCACCAGAACTTAGAGACCTGGTATCTGGTCACAGTAATTTACTTGTCACCGAAATGAGCTGTGACTGTGATCGTCATAGAGGTAGCTATAAAACTGTGTGATGTGTTGTACGGTATACAAAGTTCCTTAACTGCGTCGCCATTGGTTCAGAAAATTTAACCGAAATTGAAGAATGGTAATTCCAAACCAGAGCGGCTAAATAAAATATAGCAACACAGACCTTACCAAAGTACTTATGAATCAAATATCTTAAAGCTGAGTACCCGTGATAAAAGTCTCGATCAACAGCACAGATGATACCGCAGCAGATCTCAATAGTTTTTACTGTGTCACACCCTGTGACAGTGTTCCAGGTTTTTGTCACTGTGTTTTAACTCCGACAGCCATCTTTGCACCTTTGCCAGAAAAATCACTGCTTGTCCCATCTCTAGCAGAAGTTTCACTTATAATATGCTTCTTAATATATATTTTTGTTACTCACGATTTTTAATTTAAAATTCTACAGCAGGTTTTTAAACAAATAATACTTAAAAAAATATAACAATCAAAATTAGGCTTTTTTTACGTTATAACATTAAATTGGCAAAGAGTCTCGCCCCAGTTTTAAATTTAATAATTGAAATGAACGAAACTATAATAAACTACTCAATAATGAGTATAAATATTGTAATATAAAGCATATACGTTTGTATTTGGCGGTTGATGGTCGTCTATTATTGATAATTACAGCAAGTGATAATGTTAGATGTTAAAAAACAAAAAACAATCGAATCAAGTTGCAATTGTTTAACCGTATTAGCGTCAAGTCGAGTTTGTGTGTTTGAGCGAATGATATTTCCTGTCTCCTTAAGATCTTTTTTCTTCATTGTTTTTCTATTCGGGTGTTACATTTGTATTCTTAATAATAAACAACAATACAGAGAAACCATTTAACAATAGAACAACAAAATTTGGCCATTGCTATGCACCAAAGAGGAGACCGCCAGGTCGGCATTGCTGGTATGTTAGGAACCACGCAGAGCGTAACTTCACGTGCCCTTTCGCGCCTTAAAGAAACAGATACGACTGCAAGCAGGCCTGGAAGTGGATCTTTTCGCATTACAACACCTCTACTTCTGGTAAGTAATGCAAGAATGCACCCCTTTTCAACTGCTCGACATCTACAGCAAGTGCTCCAGAATGCCACAGGAATCGAATAGCCTACCAAACTGTGAGAAATCAATTGTTTGAGGTAGAATTTGCCTCATACCGCCCCTGAGAGGTCTTGCAAGAAATGTAGCTCAACGAAGACACCGGGTGGAATGGTCAAGACATAGGCTTCAAGAAGCGACACCGTGGGATGACATACAGTTTTCGGACGAGTCCAGATATTGTCTCAGCAATGATAGCCGGCGTCAAAGAGTATATCGTAGTGCCGGACATCGTACCTTACGTCAGTATACCCAACCAGTCGTTACCTTTGATGATGGCGATCTTATGGTATGGGCTGGAATTTCTTTAGGGTGGCGTACTGACCTCCATATCTTTAATGGTACACTCACGGGCTCACGTTATGCCCAAGAGATCATTATGGACCATGTTTTGAACCGTCACAACGCTGTTGGACGGGAGTATTTTGTTTTTCTTGATGACAACGCAAGACCGCATCGTGCTCGGGTTGTTTTAGAGATGCTTCGAGATGAGGAAATAAACCATCTTGCTCTTACTCCGCTATCTCCACTCTTCAACCCCATCGAGCATGCATAGGACCCTCTGCAGAGACAGCTGGATCATCATAATTCAAGGTCTACTACTGTGCAACAGCTGAGGGATGTATTGCCGATACTGTGACATCACATTTCACAAGCAAGTGGAGAATACTAGCAAGATGCAGAGCAATTATTACTGCCAGAGGAGGTGCCACGCGGTATTAAAATTTAATAAATTTAAGTTAAGTGAAAGGAGACAATAACGATTTTTGTTATAATATTGTTAAATTTCTTCGTACCTTTGTTGTAATTTTCATGTTCATTATTAAAAAGACGTTACATTTTGTTGTTTTGGTAGTTTTTTTATTATAAATGCAATTGGTGTTGATTTTAAGTTTCTTATGCTGTCAGTATCCCTATTCACTTTTAAGTAGTTTTGTTATTATACAGAGTGTTTAACAACTACTATAAAGTACTTTTTCATTTGGTTAGTGAGATTATTTTGACTAAAAAATGTTTAATAAATATCGGGTCTCCATCCAATTAAGTACGAAATTACAGGAGATCAAAGTTTTAACGGCATAATGAATTCACAACCTTAATAGCAAGTGACTGTTAAAGAAAAAGAACAAAGTTACATTAATTATTTGAAGTATCAATGACAACTGACAAAACTTTTTTAAATTTTACTGAATTGATTTGTTTCTTAGTGGAAGGTTTTTGTGCAGCTGAATATGCTGATAGTGTTCTCGTTTACGGATATTGCAATAAAAATGCTCTCCATGCGTCTAGTGAACATCAACTGATACATTCACATGCTATCATTCAAACACGATGTCGTCAACGTTTCAGTGTTAATATTATATTAATTTTCATTAATGTTAACGAGATATTCGAAGATGCTCTACTTAATATTCAATAAGGCATGTGATATCAGCTTGATGATACCCCGCCCCACTATGGAAATCATTCTTATCATGATAAATAGGATGCACATTTACTTAAACAGTTACTTGAGAGAATCATGAATGCCTCAAATTAAATAAAAAATAACAATGTAATGCTATGGGTTTATGATATGTTGATTTATTGATGTTAGGCTTATATTCAACCTTAACGAGCACATTTTGAGCATTTATTATATGAAACAAATGTTTTTATTTTGTTTGTAAGTACTTTGTTTTATTCTGTTAAAGGCCACTTCATATTAGTGTTTTGAATTAAATTGGCCGTTAAGCTACATAAACAGATATCAATCTTCAATTACTGTTTTGTCGGATGTTATCTAAACTTTCGTATTTTCAAGTAAACACAGCTTATGTTATTGTTAGCTTTAGTAGATAATTTTAGTCGGAAGTCGCTGATGTACTAAACATAAAGAAGGTTTAAATGCACTATAAATAAATAATAATTAAATTCTATGGCGAATTGTGATCGACTCTTTTCAGCTGCACCAATATTGGTTCCATATAGGCTTACATCGGTTTTACCGTAATAATAACGACAAATACATATGACCATTAAGGACGATTGCTTAATTATCAATCCATTATTTCTAGTCAGTGAATTTCCTTCTCCATTCTTCTATGCTCCTCCTTCACCGCGTCCTTCTATCTAACGCTTGATCGTCCTCTTATTCTCGTCTCCTGTTGTCTTCCATCGAACAGAATCTTTCCATTTCTTCCTTCTGGTATCTCCTTACGTACCCCATTCACCTTAACCTCTGACGTTTCATGAAATTTATTGCATCTACTTCATCAAAGAGCCTCTGGATATCTTCATTTGTTCGTCTTCTCCAACATTCTTGCGATTGCACACCGCCAAAAGAATTTCTTTCCCTACCAGATTAACATACTTCGAGCCTAAAAATTCATTGCCTAAGTCTTATGTCTTCTGTTGGGTTGCATCAATCACTTTTAAAGGGGTACAACTTAGCTGGCACATTCTGAATAATTACCATCCTAGGTAAAACTTCATACTTTCAATAAGAGATGGGCCATAACTACGATGTTTCAGAATAGTTTCCTTGAATGTACTGTTCACAACAATAGCTTGTTTTCGATCCACTTAAATTCAGAAATATTTAGTAGCTGTGGGGGAAACCTCAATAAACTCTCTGGACAATTTCATGCAAATAACATGCCATATATAACACATTGTTTGAAAATTAACCACACCTACAATACCCAAGCTCCGAAACTGCAATTAGTAGCAATAACAGCATTGTTTCTAGGAGTTACATTGAGCTGTTGCAATTATCGTCCATAACACGTGTATATGCATCGATCTGCGAACTCGCATTAGGAGCTCATGTTTCAGTGGCGATTTATATACCAAGAACTTACATTAATAATCTGAGACGCTTCGGATATTTAATATATACCTTCGCATTATTGATAGGTTTGCAAACTCCAGCCTTACTCATTGACCTTAACGCAATTTTTCCGGACTCGGGTCGAGTCAATCAAATTACCCAATGCGAGGAATGAAAGTTGAAACTTGTAGGCGTCTTCTGTAAATATATTTTAGATGGCGTTCGATGCATTAATATTATTTGAAATCGTAAATAGAATTAGAGTACGAACGCCTGAAATATATTTTTGTATTTTATTTACACATGTTCTCAAATTTCCATTAAAGGTTGCGCTGTTTTGTGCTACATTACGGTAATGGTGACAGTCCTTTATGTGGTAGCTTTTATAGGAAAGCAAGTGTATATTATATCATATGTAGGTAAATGAATATTTCATTCTTCAAAATTCAATTTCGTGTAATTTTCATATACAGGGACCGGCAGAAAAACGGGGCGGTTTTGAAATGGTTTTAAAAATTACGAAATTACAACAACATACATTTATATTACGAAAAATGAGAGAAAAAGAATTGCCATTTACTAAAATATATCTTTAATTACTTTATTTGAAAATTATGTCTGATAAGTGACGACCACCATTTCTGACACAGTGCTGCAGCCGTGTTCGGAAATTTCTCATCGCCCTCAGTACCATGTCGTTTGGTATGGCTCGTATTTCATTACCAATTGCTAATTTTAACTCTTGAATGGTACGTGGTCTTCTCACGTAAACTTTCGACTTCAGATATCCCCAGAGGAAATAATCGCACACCGTGAGGTCTGGTGAGCGCGGAGGCCAAGCGAGGTCTCCATTTCTGGAAATGACACGTCCCGGAAATATTTCTTGAACCACGGCCATTGACGCTCTCGCCGTATGTGCAGTAGCACCATCTTGTTGGAACCATATGTTTGCAGGATTGATTCCATTCCGAGCCAACTCTGGTGCGAGGAAGTTATTCAGCATTTGCACATAACGAGCTGAATTAACAAAAACAACGTGTCCGTCCTCTTCATAAAAATATGGACCTATTACTCCGAAATTTGCTACAGCGCACCAGACCGTCACGCGTTCACAATGAAGTTCACGAGGATTATCCGCCGACCAATATCGAAAATTTTGCCGGTTTACATACCCAGAGAGATGAAAATGGGCTTCATCGGACATTAGAACGATACTGTTATCATTAAGAATTCAGAATTGACTGGGCACACTCGCTTCGCATTTGGTAGTCACGTTCACTAAGTTCTTGTACTGTCACGATTTTATATGGGTGAAAACGGAGGTCCAGGTGAAGCATCCTTCGAGCACTACGGTCTGATATGTTCAACTGCCTGTCGCAAAGCCTGGACATTTTCCGGAGTACGAACAGATCGTGGGCGGCCAGGAGGTTTCTTCTTCGCAGCCAAAGATGTTTGCCTAAAATTTCTGACCCAGCGCATTATTGCATTTCGGCTGGGTGTAGCACCATGACGACCGATATTGAACTGTCTTCGGAACAATCGCTGAGTATTGACTACAGAATCACCAGTTTTAAAGTAGGTTTCTACTGCGAAAGCACGGTGGCTTGGGTTCCACTGCTGCATTTTAGCTGTCACTAAATTAAATGGCGTTGATTGAAGCAACCAATTGTCTTTTTCTACGCCACCTACCTCAAATAAGAAAAACGTAAAAATCATTTCAAAACCGTCCGGTTTTT